>JACATO010000909.1:0-190230 GCA_018389105.1 Nautilus pompilius | reverse complement strand
CATGACAAAATTCCCTCCACTAAAGTACAGGCAACGGACGACAGCTTATCGTGCAAGTAACCAATAGTGGGAAAATGGCTCTCGGCGTGACGTCACAAACTAGTTTTCTTCCCGTGGCGTCGGAGGGGCTCTTTAAGTCCCCCTTGTTAATGAAATTGCAGGTACAACGCATCTACGAGGTAGGCTGCTGCTTCTAAGAAAGGGACCAGAGCCACAATCGTTCCCGTAACCTTTCTTGATATTAAAAGTGCATGTGGACGGAGTTAGCGCACCAACTATCTTCTGTTATCAACGAAAAATGTCTGCTGGGTGATGGTGAAGGTGGCAGCGGGAAACAAGTAACACCCAATAAATACTGTAGCATTTCACACATAACTCGAGAGTGCAGATTAGAATTTTGAAATACTTTAAATAAAGTTAAAGCAGTGATCTTACTTGATTTTAATGACCAGTGCTGACTGCCGATAAGAACTGAGGTGGCTTAGCTTGGTGGTTACGAACTGACTCGGTTAATCTCGATTCAAGGATTTTTAAAGTAAAATTTTTATGGAAATGCAAAAAATGTATTTTTTAATTAATAAATTGAAACTTTATAATTAAGCGGGGGGGTTTGCAAATACATTTTCTTTTCAAATTCAGCTCTCGTTTTTCACGTTAAACGAAACGAGAGCGGAAATTCCGAGATGCGTTTTTTAATAAAATCAAATACGGCGCGTAATGATATTGCTAGTGACTACTTGGAGACCCCGTGTTATGCGCTGTTCTAATTGGCTGCCATCTTAATTATATTTTACCCTCACCGCTTTGTTAGTGATGGATCCTGTCTCAATAGGCTCTATGCGAGAAGAAGATTTTTTAAGTTTTGCTGGACCGCAAAGAGGACATCACAGAGCTAGAACTATGCATTAGCGACTGAAAGCACGCAGGGTAAAATCGCCTAAGATGTAGTGTATTATGTATCAGGTCACACGTTGTGTATCGCCGAGGATAAAGAGAGAACGACCCGCGACACAGACTTTGATCTTTTACGGTGCTGGCACGTCAACTGGCCTGAACAACGTGCATTTAGTTCTCCAAGGGAGAGTAATGTCACGAAAGCGACTCTTTGACAAGTATTATAATTATATAAAAAAAATATTTATTGAATTTATAATAATAAACTTACCTTAAATTTTTTTTTTAAAAGAAATTCGGCTTCACAGACAGTCCGCTCTGTTACAACGCTTAACATTCACTTTCGGCTCAGTTTGTTTTATTTTGTTTGTTTTCTTGTTATTGTTCTTTTGAATGCTGAAACTTAAAACAGAAATAGTGCAGCGAAGAACGGAAAATTGTTTTGGAATGTGTAATGGTTACAAACTCGACCGTTTTTAACAACATTTGTCGGAATATTTATTCTTACTCTCGCCGTGGTTGTGAACGAGTGAATCTGTCCTTGGTTGGACATAAAGAGATCTTTTAAAACAGAAATCTTTACAAACTCTGAGTTGGCACCTATAATCTAAAAACATGAACTGACCGAGACATTCTGGGTGTATCAAAATTTCCTGTCATCCTTCAACTTCAAGTATTTTAACAAGAATTTATCCCGTTCCATAACAATGTCCTTTGTCAATTCCTAAAGCTGTGTCAAGTCTGAAGTCACCAATAGAAAGAATACTCAAGATCTCTAGATGCAAAAATCGCAGACTAATTTATTAATATTAGATCAAAACTACACGCATAATTTGTTGGTTTTCCTATGATGAAAGATTTCTTGGTTTTTGCCAAATTTGTAAAAGAATAATTAAAGATTAATTTTCCTATATATATATATTTAAAAATCAAACCCATGGTTTTCCATTTTTTTTCCATACACAAAGAAATGTATCAGTTTCTAACCTAAACGTTTCTATGCTTACCAATGGCGGCACTCAACCCTCTTTCTTTACTTAATAAATAATGTCACAGCAGAAAACAAGAACAAAACCGAAAGAAATTCTACAAAATTATTTTATCCAGGCTGAATTATTTTTTAATAGAAAGATTTTTAAAAATGTTCCACCTTAATAACAAATAACAAACTTTAGGCTACTTTTTCAGTCTGAAAGAAATTCTGACTCATCCTTCCAAATAAGCCAAATATGTATTATACAGTAGTGTAGCTCTCCTCCGCAAAGCCATAAAAATGTTCATCAATAAAACCACCATTTTCTCTCTCTATCTCCACAAGGACGAGTTTACATGGTCGGCGTCATTTTCTCTTCTTCTTAGCCACGCTGGAATGATGAGATTTTTAATATTGAATTAGTATTTTGTTGATAAGCCTCGCAGACTTTCAGGAAGGGAGGTAATCAGTCATGAAAAATCTAAACCCAGCTAAGGAGCACGGAAGAACCTGAGAGAAAATCGAATTGAGCAGGGAATAAAAATATTCATCCCATCCAGTCGGTGTACTTTCGCTTTTTGTTTGACTAGGGAACCGGAACCTTAAGGTACTTTTTTTTTTCCTCTTAGGGGTAGGGGTAAAATTCATATGTTCATTGATGTAGCTATTGGGAATGCAAACAGCGACGCCCCGATATCTTAATCCAAACTGTTACCGATCGAGACATTGTTTGAGGCATATAGTTTTTCACAAAATAATTCTATAAATAACCGATTTTTCCAGCGTTGGAAAGTTATAACGGGACTAGCCAATGATGGCAGTAAAAAAAACTCAAGATATGTACAGAGACATTAAGTCTTACGGTGCCATAAAACTACAAGTAAAGAAAGAGATCGGAGGTTAGAAACCATCAGCTAAATTAACTGCATGGTTTGGTAGGCTGGGTTCCTTTTAAAATCCTCATGCAGAAAAGAATTATCAGTTTTCGGCCTGAAGAACACACGAGCTCGTACTTGTGAATGGAAAAACTATGAAAGAATCCGTCATCCGGAAAAGTGTAAACAATAAATGAGATAAAAAGTTATTTGTTCATCGAGTTAACACAGAAAGACTAAGTAATCCTAATGAATCTTCGTGTGTGCGTGTGTGGTGTCTGTGTGTGTGGTGTGTGTGTGTGTGTGTGGTGTCTGTGTGCATGCGTGTGTGTTTGTGGTGTCTGTGTGTGAGTGTGTTTGTGTTTGTGGTGTGAGTGGTGTGTGTGAGTGTGAGTGTGTGTTTGTGGTGTGAGTGGTGTGTGTGGTGTCTGTGTGCGCGTGTGTGTGAGTGTGTGCGTGGTGTGTGGTGTGTCTGTGTGTGGTGTGCGTGTGTGTGAGTGTGTGTGAGTGTGTGCGCGTTTGTGATGTGGTGTGTGTGTGTTTGTGGTGTGAGTGGTGTGTGTGTAAGTGTGAGTGGTGTTTGTGAGTGTGAGTGTGTGTTTGTGGTGTGAGTGGTGTGTGTGTGAGTGTGTGTGTGTGTGAGTGGTGTGTGCGTGTGTGAGTGGTGTGAGTGTGTGTGAGTGTGTGCGCGTTTTGTGATGTCTGTGTGTGTGTGTTTGTTTGTGGTGTGAGTGTGAGTGGTGTGTGTGTGAGTGTGAGTGGTAGATGCACACAATGAAAAACTACGCGGATGATAGGTACAAAGAAAAGAAAGATAGGACAGAGAAATACAATTCTTAAAATTAACATCTCTGTCCTTTACACTGAAAATTTCCGGGAGAAATAATAATTAGGAATAAATCCTCTGCAGGTTTATTTATATAAAGACGATAAAATAACTTCCTTTTATATGGTCCGCAAAAAGGTTTCAAGGAGAAAAAGGGTCGCGTGCCGACTGTACTCCAAGCCCCGCCAGCCGATATTAATATAATTTCGCATTAAATACCTTCGTCTTTTTAAAAATGTTCCTCAATTTTAAAGCGCCAGAACTCTATTTAGGGGAGCAGGTATTTACCAACCTGTTACAGAATCGTGCCCCAGTCCCCCTAACGACAATACCATTCGGTAGTTTTTTCCACTGACAATAATTAAGTAATTCTCTGCTTAGTAGCGGGACACGCTAAGTAAACGCAGTGTACTTCCCACTGGATATCAGAGCAATTCGGCCGTCAGACCCGCCATGAGCGAAAGACCTGATCTGCCTGTCCGTGTTGTTGCCGCCAGTACAAAGTTGAGCAGACGACCCGACAGCCATTCCGCAGCTAATGCAGTCCACATACGTCCAACTCAGCCCCCGCGAACTGTTCACCGGTGGGAATCTCCCTGCTGTTGTTTGCTCATTAAAAAAGAAAAAGAAAGAGAAAATTATTATGCAAAACATTAATTACGTACAAATTATAAAAACATTTTATTTTATTTTCTTCCTTTCGAATTAGGCGCAGACGACAATTTTGAGAGAAATCTAAGGTGCGTGAATATAATTACAAAGGGCAGGGTGAATCAAGAAGTGTAAAACTATTCCAATAAAAATCTGCCAAGGACTATCATATCCTTCAGGCCAGGGTTTAGCTACTTTGGAAATGTAATAGTTTGTTAATCAACAATGAAAATGAAAACACTAAACAAGGAGCCAGTATACTTTCGCACAGTATCATCTGTCAAAACCTAGAAATATAAGCTGGCTGCCTAAAACATTAATGCAAAATTCATCCAAAAATCTTAGAAAATATATGGTGTTGTCATGTCTGCTAATGACAAGTGAGTTTCAAAGTTGTGAATGTTTGTGATGTTTATAATTCCAAAACAAACCCTGGTATACTTAATATCATTTTAAGGCTGAGTGTGTCAGTTAAAAACACTATAGCACAAATATTTAGATTTTAAGTACAGGTGAAATCCCAAACGACAAAACATTTAGATATTAAGGAAATATTACATGTATGGACAGCAACAGAGTTTTAAAAAACCTATAGCGCAAATCTATCGAGATATTTGGTAAGTGTGTGTGTGTGTGGTGTGTGTGTGATGCAGGGAAGTAACTAAATGTTTAATTTGCCATTAAAAGTCTTATTTTTCGACTATAAAAACAAGTCCGGCGGGGAAACACGACGACGGTTGTGAAAAACGAAGAACTTGACGCGGTGAAGGGAATTCCCATCCACTACAAATAGTTCTTGACGGTTTTTTCTTATATAACATAGACATTAATGACAAATTCCGTAAATATGAACTATAAAAAAGTTTCAAAATTATAGCGAGCTGAAAGCTCCACCAGTCTAAGTACTGAAGGAAATCAAGAGAGAGAGAGAGAGAGAGAGAGAGAGAGAGAGAGAGAGAGAGAGAGAGAGAGAGGAGAGAGAGGAGAATAGAGAATGGTAGAGAAGGAGAGATTAGATAGAAGAGGTAGAGAGAGAGAGAGAGAGAGAAAGAGCGAGAGAGAGAGAGAATAGATAGAGAGGTAGAGAGAGAGAGAGAGAGAGAGAGAGAGATTAGATAGAGAGGTAGAGAGAGAGAGAGAGGAGGAGAGAGAGAGATTAGAAAGAGAGGTAGAGCGAGAGAGAGAGTAGAGAGAGAGAGAGATTTAGATAGTAGAGGAGAGAGGAGAGAGAGAGGTAGAGAGAGAGAGAGAGCGAGAGAGAGAGAGAGAGAGGAGAGCGAGAGCGAATAGATAGAGAGGAAGAGAGAGAGAGAGAGAGAGGAGAGAGAGAGAGAGAGAGAAGAGAGAGAGAGAGAGAGAGGTGTTTCGGATGATGTGAATAATTCATTAGATTTGTCAGTCGAGTGGAAAGATGGTGGAGCTCAACCTTCGAAATTGCAAATTATTCAGTCAGGAAATGGGAAAATTATAATCAGTAGATACTAAATTAGAAACGTGTCAGAAAAAGATCTGGACTGGGGGTTATATCAAAAATAATCTAAAGTATGGAGACAAAAACACTGCTGATAAAGTTAACAGTACACTACGATTAATTGACCAACAAGCAACAGCGCCACAGCCATTAGACGAGTGTTTCTGGAACACGCGGCCTATAACCGTCCGAAAGAGTTCGGCATAGATTCTCCAGAATGTTTCCGGATAAATGTGACGAACGATTAAAAGTAACTTGTTGTTGTTTGTTTCTGTGCTGGACGTCTGAGAGCAGGTTCTGTGGAAGTTTATCGCCTAATTAAGGGTTTTTAGCGTGTTAATAATCCCAGACGGGTAAAATACCAGGGGTCGTAACTCTAACCCAGACGGCAGTGATCAGAAAAGGACAGCAAACCTTTAACAGCGTAACTGCAGGTGCGCGGAATAAAGAGCCCGCGGTAGTTGTTAATAGTGTACAGTTTTATGATTGAATGTATAAGCCTCCCCCCACCTGGAGCTCTTCAGCGCGCCATAATGTATTCCTTCTAGGTTAAACTAAACCAGACTGCATTTTCAATACTGCTTTGTTACGAATCGAACATATAATAGTTCTTATTTTGTAACTATTACACGTGACTGGTAGAGATAGAACTTTTCAGGAACTTCAAACTAGTCTACCTTCTGATACCCAAACACAAGATGGGCTGGGCTATTAAAGATCTACGTTCTCAACATTGCCAACTTCGCGTTTGTGTTCAGTCAGGACATTCTATTAGTTGAACTAAATTTTCTAATTGGCGATCCATAAATTCACTTGTCAAGAGACGAACATTCTTATGGCCACGAATAGTTTAATAAACCGCCCAATTCTGTTCAAATTCAACGTTCAAATCAGAGATCAAATTAAAATCAACCTACTCGATACTCTTATATTTATTATTATTATTATTATTATTATTATTATTGTTGTTTTGTTGTTGTTGTTGTTGTTGTTGTTGTTATTATTATTATTATTATTATTATTATTATTATTATTATTATTATTATTATTATTATTATTATTATTATTATTATTATTTATTGTTGTTGTTGTTGTTGTTGTTGTTGTTGTTAAAATGGCTAAGGAGATACCTCTCCTAAGCTTTACACAGTGTGTTCGGTGTCTGTCCCCCTTCAACAAACCGTTCCAGATACTTTGAAAGATGATGGTGATGCACTTGTCTTAATTAGCGAACAAAAATACGAATCCTCTGAGTATGCCTCAGTAAAACGGGCTGTACACTATCTCTGAACCTGTAGCCAATTTACTTCACCGTCCGGACGCACATCGGGGGATATTAGACTATACTACTAAACTTATTACAAGCAAAAGTAACATCATCAGCAAACAAAACAACGCCGACATGACGCACTCATCTATTTAACAAATGTATTTACGTATTAGCGCAGCATTTTTCAATTAGACGATATACAGGGGTATGACAAAATCAGAGAGAAACTCATCCTTGGAAGAACAGAACGCCAATTTATTCTGGAACCATACATTATCAGTGGTGCGACCTTTTCTCGCCTTATGCAAAGCAGAAGTCTGTCGACGCTGTGTGCGCGAACGAGATTAGCGGGATACTGAATCTATATAGGGGAGTGGTCTTTGGCGGAACACTTTCGTGTGCTGTGGGGTTCGTCGTGTCCGGTGATTTCCCAGGCCACGGCAGAGATGTCATGTCCTGACTCCGTTTTTCACACTGAACTGAATGCAATACTGGCCGTTTTTGTGTTTTTTTTAACAGATGACCACTGGCATAAGCAGGCAACTTTACCTCTTGGAAACTGCTGATGCATTTGACAGACGTGATAGTTTCTTCGCAGACCCGCCAGCTGCTACTGTCCAGTGGCCAAATCGCACCCCGATGCCATATCCTGTTGTGGCTTGCAAATTGTTCAATTAAAAATGCTGGGCTAAACGGCGCCAAACCCTTAACACGACCACTGTCTGTGAGAACCCAGACTCGTCGAAAAAAGGGGACAGTGGTTCCAAAAGGCAGGATGGTGTAGTGATAGCATCTGCGTTTCCCTTTGCAATATGACTAGCATCTATATTTACGTCTTGCCGCTCTTCTGTTTTAGTCTTTGGTTTGGATATAACGTCTAACGGTTCTTGTGGACACCTGCACATGTTCTGCCACATTTGAAGTCGATTGTTAGGGTTCCGTTCCCATGCTCCTCTCCGCAGCACGAAGTGTCCGCTATGTAGGCTTTGGGCATCTAGAACGCACCTGAACCGTTGTTTATGGCTTCTCTTGAACCGGAGAAATACTCTGTTCGCGATCATTAGCCGAATATCCGCTACCTTGGAGATTTCCTTATGGCTTCTGTCGATGTCCTATTGCCTAACTATGCGTCTCCGTAAAATCCATCAGTTTCCGTAAAACTCCAATTGTTAGCATGGCTATCTACAGACCGAACCCTCCTCTAGCTTTCACCTGTTCCCATCGATAATGATAAAATCTACCGTATAGTCTAGATGTTTTCTTATTCTCCATAACACACACACTCTCTTCTGAGGGAGACTCCGCCAGTACCAAGACATGGTTTACTGGCTATTGAACGATGTACGTTTTTCTCCTTGCATAGAATCATACAGGACTAGTTGAACTAATGTTTAGCCGTGGTCTATAGTAAACTACGTTGTGAGGAGTAGCCTATCCTCCCTTTCTTTTTTTGGAAAGTACGAGGCGGGATTGAGTTTAAGTACTCTACGATATCGACCAAGAAGCCAGAACGATACTAAAACTCCCCTCCACAAGGTTCTATTCTGTTGTTTCCGTATAACATTTCTTTAAAAACACATAACCGAAGAACAGGTGAAACATGTTTATCTGATGTATCTTCGTCTTAATATACTTTCTAAAAATGCAAAATTTGTCCTTGATCGATAAAGTAAAATAAGGTTTGGGAAAAGTCATTCTATATTATTTAGCAAAGCATACATATTAAAAAAGCAGATTTAAAAATTAATAATGTTTGAAGTGGATAACTAGTAATTAATGGATTATAGCATTAAAGACTCCAACACGCATTAGATGCATTATCTACGCTGATAATGTTTTTTTTTGATAATCAGGTAATCTCAGATACTTTAATAATGCAAGCCAAACACGTGGATAATTAGATGATCACAAGCTACTATAGCAGTAGAAATGACTGGTAGCTGTAATATTACATAACTATTTAACATACATCATTTATTAAAGCGAAATCTGTGCCACACAACTAAGGAATCAAATGTGAAGGCGAAAGATAAAATTCTTTTGACTGTTTTATACAGTTTTCCTGTCACTATCGCTTGTAGTAGTTCTAATAATTAGGGAATCATGCACCCCCCCCATTTTTTTTAAAGAAATCCTATCCGTGAATAGGGTAAAACTGCGGACTTACCAATAATTTTTTTTTTGTATAAGTCTACACAGGGACATTTATAAGGTCCTCGACGGGTTTCAATGTTTAATACCTGTTAACTACACAAGGTAGACCGACAGTCAATTCTATTACGAAACCGTATGTTTAAAGCGACCAATCCTAAACTTCCACATAGCTGCCGTCTTCAGCATCACAGCCTTCAATCCCACTTGGCAGTGGCTCGAAATTCTCTGCTGATAACAGCTTCCACGATGCAGCCTCACTTTCAAAATTGTACGAACTGTTGAATTCTTGCGAGGTAGGAAAAATTGGCTTCCGGTTTTATCCATCACTGGATACAGAGCCGGGCTTGTTCAACAGCTGCAGTGGTCTTTTGACCGGTGCCTGCCTGATCATTAACTGAACCTGTTCTTCAAACTCACAACAGACTTGTCGTCAGATCTCCCTCTCGCTGTAGTAACCGACTTCAATTCTGCAAGCCACAGGATACACCCGACCGCCGCCATCTTGGTTTAAAAACAGCCCAGACAAACAAAGCAAAATGCGAGGAAAACTTCAAGCAAATGACTTTGTAACACAACTCATTTTGTTGTTCTAGTCATTAAAAAATTATTCCCCCACCCTGACTTCATAAACACCTGTATTTCTGACAGTCACGTATGAATAAATTGATTATGTATGAAATATGGGACAGTTCATTAATGCGCCCTCGATATAATCTCTGCCCGTATCAATAAGCAGATTTGCTGAAGTGGAAATCAACTGCTGAATATATGTGTTTCTCTCGTTTTCCCTACTATAAACTTCCCTTCTCTCTGTACTGGTCGTAAAAATACAATTCTTTTTTCACATATCAATTAATGACCTAAAGTACACCAATATATAAATAATAATGAATATGCTTTTTTACATGATATATCATAATAATAATAATAATAATATAATAATAATAATAATAAATAATAATAATAATAATAATAATAATACAATAACAATAATAATTAATAATAATAATAATAATAATATAATAATAAATAATAATAATAATAATAATAATAATAATAATAATAATAATAATAGCGTTGTTTGCACATTTATGTATTCTCCACAAAATCTTTTTGGACACTGAAATTGGCGGGGCAATCGAGTAACAAACAATTTTGTTGTCATAGCCATTTTTCTTACCTCCTGATAAGAGAGTGTAATGGCGCTCTAACAATCCGGTTTTTTTTAAAAAAGAATTAAACAAAATTTCTACTTCATTTTGTAATCATGTATAATTCCATCAATTAGATGTTCGTCACCAACACGTAACCGGGCGGCCTGAGCTGACTTTACTCGGCAATAAAAGCACCGCCTTTAAGCATTAATGTGGAGGAACAAAAAGCTCGTGTAACATTTGCCACGTTACTAATTATTGATTTAAACCATTTGGGTTTTTTTGTTATCACAATAGAACGACGAATATCAAACACATCCCCTATCTTTTGTCGCCATTCCCAAGCAGCGCTATTTCTAGGAATCCGACCTAAAGATGATAACGCAGGCCGCTGGCCCCTAATTACCCTAACAAGCAAATTTTCGCGTGTGATCGTCGTCATTAGAGGAACTGATAGCGTTGGAGACGAACAGAGGCGGGCGGGCGCTTTTCGCTACTGCGGATCAATCATTGTTCAAACAGCTCATTTGTCGCACAGTTGCAGCCTCCATATATACATATGATTATTTTCCCTCCTTTTTTGTGTGTCATCCACGTCTTCTTCGATCTCCAGACAAACCAGGAAAAACCTGCCGATGACTTATGGCGCGCTAATGCTAAGGTGTGCCGGTCCGAATGACTCACGGTTGTCTCTCGTTATTGGCCCCTTAATTAGCGACTGTCATCCGACGTACAGCCTTATTATAGCGCTATCCGTCGGTTCAAAGATTCTCAATCAGCTCCTCCCCAAGCCCCATGCTATTGTCCACACTACTGAAGAAGTCAGTTCTTTTAAACAATGAAACCTTATCTCTCGACATGGATCAAACATTTAAGAGGATGCCTGTTTTAAAGCTACACGATATAGATCGTCAAACGGCGAGATAACGAGGCTTGTTCACCTTACACTGTTTTGGCAGCGGTTAACTGTTACCAGCGATTCTTGTGAAATGCCAGCCGATTAATGCAATGTGCCTGGAAGTAAATAAAGTGCTGGATTGGTGTTGATGATAAAGAATACGGTCCTTCATGAAGATCTTAGTAATAACAGCTATTATAATACTAGGTCTCATATTTGAAAGTTCCTGTGGGAAAGGGTTAAGGTGTCAGGTTGTAGAGATCCACAGTAAGGTGATGATGGTCTGAAGAAAAGAAGTTTTGTGATAATTTACTGCCATAGTCCCCAACGAAGCAAGGTTGCTTTAACTGTCTTCTAATATGGTCTCCTTATTCATCTCTGTAGTGTAGCTGCACTTATAATTACACACTCTTCAATCAGCAAATTGATGCATCTCCCTGGACAGATGAGTCACAACAGTGAGCAACTATTGTTTTAAACTTCTCTTAAAAACAAATGAATTTGTCATTATTTGTACTTTAAAAGGAGCCAAACAGTAGTATTTTTGGAACCTTCATATCAGTTTTTTTATCTGAGCTCTGGCTTACAGTCCGTAGTATGTTACACACAACCAATGCTCACTGAGAACACGATGCAAACTTAGCTATGTACCTGTCATAAATTTTCATTCTTATTAGTAACATAATCTAGCATCGATCAGCCAAATAAAACTTTTCATCATAAGGTGGATGTTCACATTGTTGTTGACTGGTTATCCATTACGATTTGACTTGCAAAAGTGTTTGCATAAATGGAGCAAATATTTATATTACCTATGCAGTTGAATTGTTCAGTTGTATCCAGGTGTTTAAATTGTAGCTTTCTCAGCCTCACCTGAACATGAGCCTTTTTAAAGGAAGACCAGTTCTCAAAATCCAAATTAATTTATTTCTTAGGATATCTGCATGAAACTTGGTGCACACCATCTTAGCATAAAATTAAAAAGCACAATCTGGGCCAAATCATTAGCATGGTAATGGCAGTCATCTTGGATTTTGGGGTGGATATTTATTACAATTCTCTCAGTGAAATGAGGGTATGTACACCAAAATTAACACATGAAACATGTTCAGTGATTAATTAACTATAATTCCATAAGAAAAAATATATTTATTCAAGACATACCACTTGGTGATGTCATTTTTCAGGATACAAAGCTTCCGCTGCATTTCCAACAGAATCAATGACTTGACATTCCAAAACCATCACAAAGAGATGCTTTAGATTTCTCAAATTGCTCCATTCAAAACTTGAGCATATTAAATAGTTCCAGAGATACTCATTCAAAGTTCATAAAACTCAAAAATTAACTTATTGAGAATACAGAATCAAAGATTTACATGCACTCATCGAGTCATTTTCCAACTAGAAAGCTCCAAGCTCATACAACCAGCCAGAGCATGAACTCTGACAAAATGTAAAATTTTCCCAAATTTTGTAAACAAAGATCTTTTTTCAGATGATTTATAATTCAAAATAAACACGATCACAGGAAAGCTTTCATTACATGATTGGTGATTTTGGATAGGGAAAATTACCATGGAAAAACTAATTGGTTTTCCTTTCATTTGGACTATGCCAAAATCAGAAATCCCTCCAGCCAAATATTCTGCCTACTTTTGCAACATTATCACAAAGTACTGGTCTCCTCTTAAGATCAATGCAAGCTACTGAATCAAATATAGTTTAATTGCACCTGGGAATGAATTGGCAACTCCATAACTTATATCATTGTGGACCTAGATACAACCTTATACATTGCAGTAACAATTTTAAGTGTCTATGCTAAATGAAAACTGATGGGTTAAGTGCAGGTACCAGTGTGTGTGTGTGTGTGTGTGGAGAATTCTCAAAAGACAGACAACTTATTGTTTTAACTGGATGGCAAAGCCACCAAAAAAGTTCACAGGTTTCACAAGATTGCTTCTTTCTATTCTTTACATATAGAAATTCACTGAGTGATTCAGCCCATATTTAACATTTCAAATTTAAGTAAAACATTTACCAAAAATAAAAAAGGTCAATGCAAGAAATGAGGCCAAAAAGACTAGAAAGGCAACAGTTTTTTTCATTGCAACATAACAATGAGTCTATAAGCAGAGAACAATGATTCACATACTGATGCATTACATCTTTTCAGGGCATTATGGGTAACTGGGGTTTGTAAAGCACTAGGATAGAAAATTGCACAGCCACTTTTTGTCCCAATGTCAATAAAACTCATGGAGATTAACAATTGTGTGAACTGAGGTATTGTTTTGAAATTCACTGCTCATTTGACAGCAGAATAATCAAAAACAGATGCGTCATTTTAGTCAACTGTCATGTCTTCTTGCTTGCAATATGACCCAAGCAACAGCACAAAAAAAGTGTCTAGTTTAATAATAAATAGTTGTGGTGGCATCCACAAAGACATATAGATACTAGTATTCCTATTTTTCAGAAATCCCATCATCTTCAAACCTGCACCATCCACAGACTGCATCACTTCTTCGATCACTCATTTCATAAGAGTGGGATACGTTGCACCGTCGGTATGCGCACTCTGGCCAAATGCATCCGTCTTCAGCAGTGGTTTATTCTTCTGACTTTTCCTTGTCATAGGAGACTTGCCTCTGTCATGGCTATAGAGCATCCCCTGCCCTTGGTTCCTCTATCAGAGTGCCTACACAGGCCACTCCCCAGCAGCAACTGGAACAATGCCAGAAGCGGGAATTGAACCCAGGACCCTTAGGTCCTGAAGCCAACATGCTCACCACTGCCTGGCACTGCATCACTAATATACTCCATTAGGTGTACCTGTCGTACCTAAGGTACTATAGACAAAACGCACTGTGAAGAATACCTGCTGCCCTTGGTTCAACTTTGTAAAACAGAACACTGATTGAAGACTTTGTGCTTACTTGATCTAAAGCTATAGCAATTAGGAGAGATATCTGGACTTTACCTTGATCCTCAAGGTGCTTGGCTGCTTTGCAGCTGAATAATGTTTCATTTTTGTGTTCAGTACTGCATGACTGAGCCTTTCAAATAACAATCTCTAATGGTGAGTTATCACAAATCATCAGAGACCCAAAACCACTGCTCTCGTTAGCCCATCCTTTTTTTCCCTGTAAACTTCTGCAGGCTGTTTGGGAGAGAAACAAATCTGAGCATCCAGTAATATAAAACTCCAGCTACACCCTGAATGCTTTGAAGAAAGCATAAACAATGAGAACACAGTCACCTACATAAGGAACTTGAAAAATAGATTAAATAGCAGATTTTTCCATTTTTTTAACTTGCCATTGATAGCATGACAATGCAATTAACTTTGGTAAAAAGCCCAGATTGATTCACTTAATGACTAGTAAACTGTCCGTCCTCTTACTTTAGGTAGAAAGCATGCATCCTTGTCTCAGAGCCCATACCGTACAGAAAGTCTCTGCAATCTTGGAAGCATGTCACAGTAAAAAATATAAACAATTCCAGAGTGGAGCTTACACCAAATCTCTTTGACGCTGCTTTTCATCACGTGAGTGGTTATGGTGGCATCACCATAATTTTTCATTTTTTAAAGATTTTCTGATGCAATTTTTCCCATCCTATAAGCGTCCCTTCTGTTAAAGTTAGAATGCCAAAGGCTTTAACGGAATGACCCTCCTATCCAAGTACAAGATGAGCAGGAAACTAAAAATTTGGAAAACAAAGTGAAATTCTAAGTATCTGCTGATTTTTTTAGTGTCTTGTAAGAGATAAAAAAATCACTGCTTGGCAATGGCAGCAATTAACATTTTCTGAATAGTGGCACTATAGTTCATATTTTTATTACATTTGTCAGTATTTAACATTCTTTACTATTCTATTGACTGTTTCTCCAGGCTAAGCAATAGATTTGTTGGATGTTAAGCCCGTTCTAAGCATGCCGACTGGTAACTTAAGATTTACACCGGTCAAAACCGAGTGCTGAGAGGGACAATTGTCTCTGAGTAAAATTAACACCTAAAGAAGAAAAGTGTCAATACAGAGCTTTCCAGTGCATTCTCCTACTATGAATTACCTTTCAACAAAATAAAAATAAACTCCAATACCTAGAGCCTGTATTTCAAGATACCTGTCACTTTGTTTTCAAAAATAATCTCTCATATATCACTCTATACAATCGACACTAAGTAAATTATTTTGACATTATCTTCTTCAGTCTATCATATTTAATGCCTCTTGCAGAACCATGAATTCTCAATTAATCCAGCTTTTTTTTCTTTACTTTTTTTAAAAAAAACATTTATTAAAATCCATCCAAATGTTTTTAGTCTTCTGGCAGACAATAACATATAGCTTTCATTCAATTTACTGAGCCTTTTTTCCTTAGGATTATTAAACTAGAAAAATGACATATTTATTTAACAAGAATAGTGTGCCCCAAAGAATGTACAAAGACTTTCAAACACTACCGTACAATGGAATTGTGTACCACTGATGTTGCATGTTTTCAGTGTGGGGAAAAAATGTAAGTTCATTTTTAGATAAACAGTTTAAGTGGATGGAATGACACTGACCAGGCAGATATCTCTCCAATTTTGCACCAGCAGATTATTTTCCTGTGAGATGTATTGAAGGACAGGGTGTATCCCACAAAACCAACTGCCAACCATCCACAAATGCTAACAGAGAATTGTTGATGCTTCAATAGCTATTCCAATGAAGATGTCGCTCTGTTGTCAGACACTGTAATGCCTGTGTGGATACTGATGGTGGGCATTCTGAACACCCATTACAGTGTATTATGTTTAAGGTATATGTATAAAGCAAAAAATTCTACCTAGCAGCAATATCTTTGTTTACTAGACTACAGAAAAAGTGTATACCATTTCGGGACACCCTGTATACATACATGAGAGAGAGAGAGAGACTCCTTAGATTTGAATCCACAATATTCAAAATAATAGTTAACTAATCACCTGATAAAATCAATACATGAGTCTAAAATATACATACAAATTTCTCTGGCAATTACATGAAAACACCTAAAAACGTTTGGTTGCACAAAATAAATTCCGAAGTTAATTATCTATGAAATAAGTGTGTTTTGACATCTCAGTGGCAGGGACCGCTAAACCAGTATACTGCTGTGTTTATTTCCAAGTTTAGGGGAACAGATGCATTCTCGAAATTGCTCTGTGACAGGCACCTCCTACCAAAGAGACAAACCACCACCATTATAGATTAGTTATCCACCAACTAAATGCGAGAGTCAGTAATAAATTCCAGCTTAACTCTTTACCAATCTACATGTTTACTGAGTGTGTAAACTTGTGCAGCATAAACAATCTCTTTTTGGGCTCTTCATATTGTCACCTTTACCAGTGAATGTATAGCTGAAAGCCAATCAAGTGTTCAAATAAAATAAATCCTCATAACCAAACTGACAACACAAATAAAAGAAAAATTTTTTTTAATTAAAATACATAAACTGAATACAGTTCCTGTTTAGCATACATCAGTTGTGTGTGGAGTATGTGATACCACCTAGATAAAAATCTTGTTCGTTCACTCAAGTTGCTTCCCACTCCAACCGTTGTCTCATGGTGTCAATCAGTTCATTCATCACCTCTGGCTTCAGCATGTCCTTCACCTGAAACCCAAAGGAGGATTACTGTAATGCCCATGTTGATTTTCATTTCAACACGTGGTTGTTCCCAATGATTCTTCTTGTAACAGGAGAAAAAAAAGGGGGGGGGGAAGAACTCCAACCTGACTGATGGAAATGCAGTACAATGATTTCAAGTCACAACTGAGGACAGATGAAAATCAAAACTCATTCAAGTACCAGCCATTGCTAGAATTAAACACCCGAGCTAAGTCCTATATGGAAATAAGGATTTTTTAAAAAAAAAAGATACTGCATCAGATTTCTATCGTTTAACCTTATCATGAAGATTTTGTTGTCATTTTAAATATCTAAAGAGCAACTTCCACACCACCTGGGTAATATAATGAAGTTTATATTGCAGTATTAATCACGGGCCTTAGTTATTTACAAGTTGCCATACTAGCATGTAAAATGTCCCAGATGATTTAGTTAAAGCTATTACTCCGCCCCTTTACTGTATTGACATTTAATCCTTTTGGAAATGCAATACTAGAGAATCCAACCATATCCCACTACTCTTCAAACAGCCAAGTATTTTATTTCATTTTTGAAGACTTTTCAAATATCAATTAAAAAAACCACTTAAATTTTTTCCCCCCGCTGGAGACTCGTGTTAGATTAATGGGAATAAAGACAGCTGGAAGAGAAAGAGTCAAGTTCATTTCCATAATATTGTCAAATGGCACAACCCCATCAAAGTTGAGCTGCATAGATCACAGAATGAATTTCCTAAGAATTAAAACAATCAGAACAGAGTTGAAGTCAAAAGACCAGCTGTGTTAATTTCTGACAGAAAATTTTTCAACTCTACTAATGCACTTCAGATAACAATAAACTACTAATTGCTGATATGTTTTTTATACTTTGCAATCTTTTTATCAAAGCACCGATAGAGATGAGTAAGTATACAAATTTCAGCGCACCAGAATGAAACAACAATTGATGATTTTAGGAAGTATATTACAGGAACAACACAAAAGACTGCACGTGACACAATTTCTGCAAGCGTATATGTAAAGTTGCTTGTTGCATACTGGCTGGTGTCAGGACCTCTACATCTCTGGCAAGTTTTATTTCTACTTGGCATTTTTTTTTTTAACCTTTGAATACCTAAGATGAAAAGAGAGAGAAAAAAAGGCAAATGCACTTCACCATAAGGATGACGGAAAACATGAGTCATGAAGCTGACACACCTGAAGTAATCCTAACAATGAATGCCCATACAAGAACTTTAATATATGACCGGTTTACCTGTGCAGCAAACAGTGCTGGAATGGAATGAAGCAGAGGTAAGTCGTAATGGGAGAATGGCTTTAGTGCCGCACTGCTGCTGCGTCATGGGAAGTTCAGGGGTTTTATGGCTGTGAAGAAACCCCTGTCTATGGGACCCATTAGTCTGGATCAGTGAGCAAAGAAAAGCTCTGTTGTTCAACCCCCAACAACACCTGTGGTCACAGAAAATGGAATCCACAGGTAATGGGACATTAAAGCAGCAGAATTAAACTAATGGCCCTCACTGGAGGCCTATTATGTCACCAGATGGCAAAGATTCATTGACTAAAACAATACTGACGTGGTTTTCATACATGCAAAACCAAATGCTGAAAGCCCATATAACAAAGCAATTTTCCAGCAATTATGAAACTATGAAAAACGATGTTTACGTTTGTTTACTACAACCACCTCAGTTTGAAACAGAAACTGCATCTTTACAAATACTATCAGCAAAGTATAGTCATTTTGATATCGTTTCAGCAAACCTAGCCACGTTTGGGCAATGCTGCAGTTCTTATAAAACAATGACAATAAAACTCCACATTGACTCCTGGCCCCTAACCCTGACTGCTTTTTTAAAAAATTCTTTAATGGCCAATACTTGTGAAATCCACTTTCCTTAGTACTAATCCAAAAAACTAACTACATGTAAACATGGCTGGGGGTACAGGCACCATTTGTGCAAGAGAATTGAAAGTGAAAGTAGAGAGCTCCTCTTATCGGTCTCTTGTCCTTTATTGTCTAGGGGTTCTGATGTTTAGTAAAAGAAAACAGCTGAAATCTCTATGAAAAAAAGAATTTGCACTTTGCCACTGATGGGGGATTTCCAAGGTCACTATAAAAGACAAAATTCACAACAGTTCTCACTAAACATTCAAGATGAAAATAGTAAGAAATTAAAACGCCAATAGAAAAATATCATGTGGTTATGTTTTCCATAACATTCCAGTGTGAGTGTGCAAGTTTTATCAGAGTAACACAAGACCTCTGTTACCTGATTCTTTGCTTAATTTTTCTCAAAGAAAAGCTAGGGAAATAAGAATTAGAAACTTTATATCTACCAAAAAGATAACGCAACAATAGGTGATATATTATAACTCCCCCCACTTTTTTTTTAGAAAGGGAGTGTAGAGAAAAGAAGAAAAAATTTTTGATTTATTTTTCCTTAAATGCTTTAGATGGCAGATTGGCAAAGGTTCAAACAGTAGAAAAGTACTCACAGAAAATTTGAGAGATGCCTCGTACATGTACAGTAAACTCGTGTCATACAACAGCATTTTGTTGTCAGACAGCACCAGCACAGAATTCCTCATGCGGGCGATGACTTCTCGCTCTGTTCGCGTCACGGGCTGAAAAGCAGACAATGGCAAAATCAATGGGTGAGTAACCATGCACAGCAAGACAGTATCTCAGCACCCTAATCAATGAGAACTCACAATGGTTCAGTCAAACCGAGGCCTTTCTCTCTCTTGTTGAACTTTATCAAGGTTGCGATCTGTTTTAATACAAATATCAAGTTTGGAAAAATCCTTTCTTGTGGTGGCAATCTGTTTCATGGTAGAACTACCCAAGTAAACCACGTTAATGTGCAAGAGAAAACAGAAAAATACATCGAGTTTCTAAAAAAAAAAAGAGCCCCACCAATGGCGGCTCATTGAAGACTTCGACAGACTGAAAGAAAATTCTCTGGAGTACTTATCGAACTTTAGACCAGCACCTTTTACTGTATCAGGGCAAAGAAAAAAGGTCACAACAATACCATTAAATTACTCTTCATTCTACACCCTAATAACTCTCGAATAAAAAAATATGGCATTTAAGTTTATAATTATTTAGAGAAACCTATTGTTGTTTGCACTGTATTATACACTTTCTTTTAAGGAAGTTATTGCTACCTAAAAAAGCTTTTATTGATACTTCAGCAAACTTCCTTTAGAAGAGCCCCAGGACCTCATGAGGTCAAGACATCAATAGGAAATGTAGTCAGGACAAACACTTCTCAAACAGCCGAGCCAGATAAAAACTTCACTAGATAAACATTTTACAAACCTGAGTAGACAAATGTTGCTCAAACCTGACTAATTTCCTTAAACTGTTTACTGAGACATTCATAAAAGGTAATTTCTTACAGTTTACTTTCTAGCTGGGTGTGATTCAAAAACATTTCAATAGTAATTTTGTAGTGTTTTGCAGTAAAATGATGGTAGATGAGTCTAACATACCTATGAATGGTAAAGTCCCAGCCAAGGATGCTGCACAACACCTGTGTACATGGCCAGACTATAATTAGTTCAGCAGCAGATTGTAATATTCACAAATGCATCTCCTCAGCAGAATTACAATCAGAAGTAATACTACTATATTCAAGAGAACTATAAAAGACTTGCTTAAGTATGGCAGCATGGTTTTTGTTAACTTTAGATACTTAAGTTTGTTTAATTTTAAAATGGGAATCATATAAACTTTAACTCCCAGTTTTCTGGTTGCTAGAGCACTGCACAGCAGACCTGACTCTAAACCTAAACTAAATCATACGTTACAAAAGCTTTTGAACTGACACCATTTTGTGCATTATGGAATTACGCTTTCAACGAACCTATTTTAGAAAAAAGAACTGCAAAAGGGTTTTACATCCACACAATTAAATAGCCCTGACCAACACAGCTATTTCCCCTAAAACAGACACCGTTATTCAACCTGGACATTTTCAAACTGACCACAACAATGGATTTTCAATCATCAGAAAATTGGGGTAAGTGTGTTTTTCTGTACCAAAATTCAAAACAATCAGGATTACCACGTGCAGTTTATATGAAATTTATGGAAGTTTTTAGGATCACTTTAGATTTATTACTGTTGAATACTTTACATGTAAACAAATCTGTTCTGATTAACTAATGAAAGAACAAACAGATGTAATTAACTGAGAACTTACCTTTGATAATACTAGACTATATATTGCTATATTATGGTTTCAAATATCTTGATTAAATAATTATTATTGAAATTGGCAAAATTCAACTTTTGTTAAGTTATTCAATGTTCATTTTAAACCAAATGTTGTTGTTGTTATTATGGCTTCACACAGTGGCACACCTGCCCAAATAATCATTGGGTTTTCGATTAATCATAAGCAAAAGTGATCACAAAAAAAAAAGAAAAAGTTTAAAAATTAAGGAAGCAGAACCCCTATCTTACAGGGATTGCAAAGCACGCCCTCAATAGATTTTTCTTTTATCATAAAGCTGATGTGATTTCAATCGTGCTTCAGTTACATGAAATATTATAAAGCCAATTGTAAGTGCTAGATTTTTATGACTACATGCAACAGGATCAAAGATACAACTACAAAACAAAAAAATATGGGGTAAATGAAATACTCTCAATGACTCGAAAAGTTTATTTCTATTAGGAATAGTTAAAGTCCACATAACATTAGCAGCTGTGAGCTGGTGACAAATCAGGGTACCTTCCTACCTGAAACAATTTTGTTGTTGTTGTTTTAGAAATCAACATGTACAGCAAGCAGCTCTAATTTCTTCTGAATGCAATCGTGTTTTACCTTCTGAGTTTGTATTAGCCTAGTGATACAATACATAGTTCTAGGAAATCCTCTCAACCCACTAATCAACTGTCTGGTAATGCATGAAAACTATATCAATACACACAGTGCAGGGCAAAGATAATTTCATGTCTTTTTTGGTGTCTCCTCATTAGATAACAGTCAGAAAGAAACACTCTTTTTTGAAGTATGCAAAAAAATGTGTTTAGGGATGCTAGTAAAGAAAAGATTTCAAGCACAAAATATATAGAGGGAGGTAGATTTGTCAGGGTTATGCAAGGCATAATAAGTAATCATGACCTAGTTAGACTGCATCCACTATGAGGATATCTCAATGTCTATGACCAGACCCTAGCTACGATCTGTCCTACCAAGAGTCCAAGCAAACACATCAAATTCACTGCAGCTTCAACGCGGGTACAGCAATCTTCCCGGCCAGGAAAATGTAAGTAACAGTGAAAAACGAAAAAATGGAAGATAGAGAGACATTAAGATAAAGTCAAGGAGGCTTCTGTATGTGGGTTCGCTTGGACATAAGGGCTGCAATCAGTAAGATAATGCAATCATTGCAATTTTTTAAGTGTTTCAACAAGGAGACAAACAACTTCTCATGCTAGTCTTCTTTCACAAAGCAAGCTCTATCTAGCAGGAAGATGCACATTGACTGCTGCGCTGCAGTAAATAGTAGCAGCATTGTTGAAAGTATCTTGACATATACCCTTTGTATTTGAGTTTGCTAAGACATTTCAAACAAGCTTGTTACATAAAAGAGAAAAACACTTTCCAAGTCTTTTCATTCCCAATTAAGAAGGCATCCTGATGAAAATGAATTCTTAAATGCATGTAAAATTCAAGCCCAGAGTGTTTCAGGAATGTTAACTGAAAATCATATACAAATTGTCCAGCAGCAGTTTAGCATAGCCTACTCATTGCTTATGGTTGTAGTCACTGTTCAATCCAAGTTGAGTTCAGGCCATATGAAGTCTAGTGAGAAAGACAGATAAATAAAGATATTAATAGCCATCACATGTCTTTTCTATGAGCATGAGGGAGAACCTATGCAATTAGTGTCCCCTGTTGTCGATTACAAATCAGCTCCATGTAACACATAGCTGGTTTCAAGCAGTGAATGAGCAATGTCGTACACAAGGATCAATCCTGCTCTGTACTTGACCATAGCATCATGCATAAACTTTACATTACATGTGGCAATGTGCATTTAGTCAATGATTCTAATGCTCCAGGTGCTGTCCTTAGTCTCAATAACAAAAAAGTAAGTGGACCTTTCTCTTCTCGATTCTGAATCAGAGAAAGAGCTCTGCCATGCCTTTCAACATTAGCTTTGGACACACAGTATTTTCACCCTGTGATTTGCCTTCTCATCAACAATTTCTTGTCTGAATGCTCCATTTACAATAAATCTGACAAGGTTGTTTTTACCTTCTTTCTATCCAGACAGAAAAATTTCTGCATTACCTCATCCAAAATACTACATGGTCCTTGTACAGTTAAAACTGTTGGGCAGTTATTGAAAAAAAATCCAGTTGACGCAAGGTTTAACTGGCCTACCAACTTTGACGCTGTTCTCAGCCGCTCTATGTAAAAGTAAACATTATTCTTCTTTTGATTTCACCATGGTCCTTTCCCTGTCCCTTCTTTTTTATCCTTTATTATTTGCACAAAATCTGTCAAAAGATAATTAACTGCATTCAAAAATGTTAATGATTGTTTTTCTGCATTTACCAGCAATAAATCTCACTTTAAACTTTAAGAAACTCTACAATTCATTTGCAAACTGCCATGTTTCACAGTGAAAAACTTTAAACTTAAGGGCCCTTAGGGAAAAAACCCTGTAGAGACCCAATGCTCCAAAAGTGCATATCCATGTCTCTTGCACTCCGAGCCATTGAACCAGAAGCAGCACAAAAGCTGGACATAACATCACTAATCAATGATTTCGCCAATGCAAAAGCCAGTGCATTTCGCTTTACTCGTTAATATTTTATAATTTATTTTCTGGCTACTGGCTCACTAGTTCAATAAATGCTGTTATCTATTCATAATAATGATTCATTATTGGTTAGTAATTTATGTGAAATCAGATTATAAAGAGCTTTAAAGGAGATGTGCTCCAGTGAGATATTGTAGAAAAAATATTTTGGTATCCCAGAGGTGGCCTATTACAAATTCTCAGGGCCCCCTAAGAGACACATGCCTACCCTTGTCCGAGTTGTGCCACTGGTTCCACAGCCCCTAAATTAGAGGCTAAAAGGTGAGACTAATTTAGAGATAAGTTTAAAAACAAGAAAAACAAATGTATATAATGATCAGGTACAATCTGAGATAATCTGAATGAAATACAAATGGTCTTGTTTAAAATGAGTTTATGTTTAGAGTGGTGAGAACAAATTAAATAGGGAAGATATTGTAACACACCTGGGTTTTCTATAATAGTGAGAAACATTTTTTAAAAAAGTTTTTATTTAAATGTCATCATTTTCATCAAAATATGAATAATTACAATTTTTTAAAGATTGTAATAAAACAAACCTAAAAAAAAAATTCTTCTATAGACATGTACACTAACAATATTTCAGCTAGAAATTGGAGTAAAGAACTGGCCAGGGCTAAGAAACAAAGGGAAGTAATGATATGCTCTGACAGCAAGTTATATAAAAATGACAATGATCTATTTGTTTGCTACACAATGTTGTCATGTTAACTGATAAAACCTGTCTAACACTCCTGTGTAACCATCACTGCTCACATCAGGAGTCTTTCTTAGGTCTATGTTGTTGGTTAGCATCTGCATCTACATTAGTGCTGAACCATTACTGAGTTCTCTGGTTTATTCTGGTCCAGCCCAGCCCATCTATCTAGCTGACAGCTCAACACATAAGGGCATTCAGCTAGCTCACTGACAGCCGTGTGAACAGGCACAGGAGGAAGGATACAGTAATTCCTGCCCAGTAGGATGTCCAACCTGTTCTGCCATTGTTTATTCACAGCTCGACTATCATACATGTTAACTCTTGTCATATAGGTACTTGTCCTGACACTCAAGAGAGTCTTCAAGGTCCACTGCTCTTATACACTATATCACCATGACAGACCCATGTTGTACACACAGCAAAAATCAATTTAGGCAACATCAGTAGAGCACAAATATATACCGACTTCAGAGAGAAAGAGAAGTCTGCTTTGTACAGCCCAACAGAGAAGTAAACAGATTAAAAGACAAGCTGCTGCAACAACTGAAAATGAACTTACATAACTTGTAGATAAATCCAATAAACTCTTCAAACAAAAAATATTTGAATTTAAACAAAAATAAGAAAAAAAAAGAAAGAAAGAAAACAGCAGATAACCAAGGCATTATTTTAACATTGCAGTGTTCTTCAACTTAAAAAAATGGCGAAGAATTTTAAAAAACTGCAGTTTTCTAAACTGAAATCACTAGTATATATTTTTATAGTGATAACCTGAGTGGATATGAGAGACTAACCTGGATGTAGAAAGGGGAAAAGAAAAATTAGAACATGAATAATGGAAAAGAAATTTTTGTCATTTAAATCTGGTTTTTGGTGGTGCATCAACAGGGATCCCATAATTCCCAACTGAGAGTCCACATGCAACCAGTCCAGAATCTTGATACTATAAAGGTGAAATTCTACACATGATCTGATAAGACCAAATCATTATGTCCTGACATATTAAAATGAAACTATTCAAACCAAATTTAGTGAGTAAAATTCTTCTGCCCTCATTATTTATTCTGATATTTTTCTTCTCTATATCCAGGTTAGAATCTTCCATTCATGCAGTTTATCCCTATAGTGATTTCAGTTTAGAAATGCAGTTAATTTTTGTTAAAAAATTTCTTTCTTACTTGTATTTAACTTAGCTGACTGTCATTTGTTTTTCTTTAAATTTTAGTTTCCATTAATTTATTTTTGTAATAAGACTACATCTGGTTTCATACACTGACTGTATATACAACATTAATTCTAGATCCTGTGCAAAACATCATCACCACGAAATTAAAAATGTTCACAAAAATAATACTGAGGGTGCAAAATTCATCTTAGAATCTTTTCCAAGTATTAATTTTAAAACACAATTATAAAACTATAATAAACTTCATTTATCTAAACTTTTTACTTAATTTTCTTCACCATTTCCTTAATTTATAGCTTTTAGCATAATTCTTTCTTTGTTGATTTTTTTACAACTTTTGTGCAGTACAGGGTTTTTAAAAATGGCTAAGATTTGTGCATATGGAAAGTGTCAATGATCGTCTATGAAATAAATGCTGTTTCAAGGCTCTACCACAAAGCATTAAGATTCCATGACTAGAACCAGATAAAACAGATGTGTGAGATGCTTGTTTTTCCTAAAGACAAATCAAAGCTTGGCTTAGGGGTGAGAGTCAATATCTCATTAAAAAGCTACAGGCAAAGTATGGCTACATCACCTACCTAAGTACAACTTAACAGTGTGCATCCAGTCAAAACCATCAGAAGCTGAGAGGCTGTACAATGGGGCAGTTCTGACTGAATGTCTTCGACTTGCACATCAGTAGTTTGCATAGGTGTTGACTTCTCAAATTTTTTGACAGATTTGGCAGTGACAGTGTCATAGTGGTATTTTGAACATTAATTTTAGCACATCATAAGGCATTTAAGCAATCGGAAGATTGTGAAAAATTGGAGATGTTGTTTAAGCATGTTATGAGAGGGAGAACTTGAATGAAAGACAGCTAAGAGATATGAAACAAAATCATATTTGTAAATAAAATTTATTCAGAAAAGATGAGAGTCATTAAAAGAAAGGAAAAAAAAAGATTTTAAAGTCAGTGTTCATTATGCAAAAGAATAATTAGCAAAGATTTTGTTTTAACTGATAAATTCCACACAATAACTATGTAGTAAAGTTGTTTTAAGATTAGATATATTACAGTCTGCAGTAATTTCCCCATACCTTGAAAATCAGTTGCTTGCTTGTATAAATTGAGAAAGGGGAGAACAATAATGAAGATAGGATTTTGATTATTAAAATTATACAAGAGATATCAGGTAAGAAGAGCAGCTGCAGCTGCCCCAGTCAGACAGACAGTAAACAGGAATCACATATGATAAAAATGGCCAGACTGGGACAGGGTAAATAGGAGTAGGAAGAATACTGGATTGTGCTGCTGCTTCAATCTCCACTAAAAATCTAAAGCTCCAAAAAAGCCTGTTAGGTTCAGAGTGACCTTTACCTTCAGAAAAAAGCAAAGTTGATGGCTAACATCCATCAGGAATGGACCAACAGGTAGCCATGATGCCTGAAGTACATGCTCCATCAGTCATACCTGTTGGCAGAAGTCACACTCCAGTAACAGAAGAGCAGGTTGTGAAAACAGCTCCTGACCGCGACCAGGCAGACAAAAGACACCAGCATTAACACCTGCCTAGTTGTACAGGTGTGCTGAAAAAATATCTACTTTGTACAAAAGGTAGCTTATACAGTGAAATCAGTCTTAATAAACCAGATGCCTGTAAAGACATTTTGATCAGCTTCTTTGGTAATTCTGTTTCTACTACTGTACTAGCAATGAAAAACAAAAATTCAGTTCAATCTCTGTCAACATTTGCTTAAGTCAGATGTAGAATCACACATCATAAGTATCAAGTTACAACAACTGCAGCTGAAATAATTTCTACTAATATCTTCCAAACTACACATTGTACAATAATGAAAATTATTTCTCACTAAATCAGCCATGGTATTCAAAATTTTAATTGAAAATCAAATTTAAACCCTTTACTGATTTGTGTATGAATGAAAACCTGCAAGCATTAGGAACTTTAATGGTATATTATTACCCTACTGGTAAATTAGAGTTTCGTATAACTTCATCAGCTAAATGTGAAGATCACTGCTGCTAAAAAAAGTTAACAGGGCGTTAGGAATAACTAAGAAATATTAAATATTATATATAAAAAAACATTTTAGTACCATTATACAAATCTTAGTTTGTCTGCAACTTGAATATGCTGTACAGACACAGATTTCCTATTTAAGAAAACGCATGGTATTGCTAGAAAGACTTCAGCATAGATTCAAGCAGACGTTTCCAGGTTTTAAACACCAAAGAGGAAACTTAATAGACAATTTTAAAAATAATTAAAACTTTTGAGTATGCAGACAGTTGTTAATATTTTAGAGTTTCTACAATTAGTAAGACTAAGGGTCAAAATCATAGAATTGATCAAGAATTCATCATGAGTAGATATCAGAAATTTTTTTTTGCAGTACTGGACTAGTAAATTAAGGGTTGAAGAAACTGAAATTATCAGTTGTTGGTAGTGGTACTGAAAAATCAATTTTAAAATCATGTTGACAAGCTTCTCTATCCTGCGAGTCTCATATCCATCTCCTTGCCAGAAGTAAACCAGAGTAAACTAGGAAACAAGCAGAGCACTAAATTTTATTTACTCACAAGACCCTCTGCTTTAAAAATAAAACATGTTCTAACCATACAAATATAACAAGTCAGTCCATTCAAATTAATTTATTTTCTCTTCACGACTCAAGTAAGTAAAGATATTAGGGGGTTAAAACGAGCTCTGCACAAACAAGTGCTTTGTGACATTTAGAAATTGTGTGCATCTCGAGATCTTCGCTCACTGTACACTAGCTTTCAGACACCACTTCAAATATTGGTCATAGCTACATACAAACATTATTATATATCATCATCATCATCATCAGTTTCACTATGCTAAAGAAAAAATAGATAACTAAAACAAGTAATTTAAAATGTTTACCCAGGGAAAAAAAAAAGAAGAAATTCGATAACAGTAAGGATTATACGAAACAGACAAGGGCTTGGCCAGGCCAGTATGTAGCGAGTACTTAGATGACCCATGCGTCTACTCGTAGTGATATAATGCAGTACAAAGAACCAGTTATATTACTCCCACGCCATCGTCCAGTTATCTTTTCCAAAAGAAACCTATTCATAGTAGTTTGGAGTTCTTCAAAAAGAATGAAAAAATGAAGAGGTGTACGTGTCACAGTATTCAGCACATTGCACCACTCCCAGATCTGGTAAGGCCATCAGTCATTATTCTAAAATAATTTAGTGTAGTTAATTGATATCAAAATAAGAATTTTTTAAAACAAATATTAAATTATGAAGAATCCACAAGTATGGAGATAATTTAGTGTATGAAATAAAATTATACATTAAAGCCAAACTCTTTACCACCATATTTTCTTCTTAATTTTGTGTTATTACATATACATACCATCCTAGAGTTAACTGTGTACTTCTTGAGCAAAAAAAACAAAAGATGTGTAATAAAATTGGTGAAGTCCTATTTAGAATGTATCTTTTGAAAGTACTCACATTCAGAAGGAATAAATTAACAAGGTAGAGAAAAACTTATCACTATTACTTGGTGCATCAACCAGTAAATTCAAGAATCAATGAAGCAATGTTCTCAGTAACTGAAGCATAACAAGATTCTGTGGATATTATTTGGGTTAATGTTTGCAGAGTCTCGTCTAAAATGAGTGAGTGCCGACTGACTTCACACACAAGCCTATAATATAATATGCAGCAATTAATTCCAAGATTATTTACCACGTTATAAGAAATGCTGCTGACTAACTCTAATGCTAAGGTTTAATCAGACCCTTACTAGATCTGAAAGGATTCTAGCCACTGAATGAACATCAGCTGACAGAAAGTAATTATTCAGTCTGAAAATAAGTCATGAGAGTCCATGGAAAATAAACTTGTATAGATTGCAAAGATGATCACCAGACATTTCATAAATAGTTTAAAAACTTTAAACACTTTGCCCTTTGTTTTGTTTTTTTTTTTTTATAGGTGTTATTATGTATGCAGTACAGGCAGATATAAAGGTGTGGATCTAGTCTTTACCAGATTAAAATGTAAAATAACATTTACTCTAATAGTACAATCATTTCACCCTCTTTTCATTAAAAAAATGTTAACAGAAAGGTATGCACTGCCTTCTTTTCTTGTATTTATTATTTATATCAAGATACATCTTTCTTTTTAAAAAAATGAAATAATGTTACTGTAAACAATTCTCCTTTAATTCTTACGTTTTTAAATATTAACGCATATATTCGTTTTTAATACATGGCCGATAATTATACCTGGTAATGCTAAGAGTTATGTCCCTTGAATTTTTGCACTACACTTGCAAATCTAAAATTATATTTTCCATCTTCTATATACAGGGTCTTCCAACAAGATGTACCCTTTCGTATGCTACCATACAAAGATATTTTATCTTTCAATGTTAAGACACTTCATTCTGAACCTCAAAGATTAAAGTACCACACAACATAACAGAATAGCGCTGGTGTCACATTTTCAGTGTATAGCAAAAGTGTACGTTCATTTTTGCAACAACACTTTAGGTGGATGGGATGACACAGACCAGTTACAGATTATTTTCCTGTGGGATGTGTTGAAAGACAAAGTTTATGCCACAAAGCTAGCTACCATCCACAAACTGTGGATGCTTCAATGGTTATTCCTGTGAAAATGTCGCTCTGTTGTCAGATGTTGCAATGCTTGCATGGATGCCAATGGCGGAAAATTTGAACACCTATTGTAGTGTATCATGTTTGAGGTGCCTGATGTATAAAGCAAATATTCTATCTAGCAGCAACTTGTTTGTTTTTTTACTAGGCTATAGAAAAAGTATACATTTTTTGGGACACCCTATTGGATATGTATAAGTTAAAATAAATACTGCAATTGGCAAAGGTATTTATTTTTTTCTGATCTTGTTGTCTGATGGTTGATTTATAATTTCTCCTACATTCAAGAAACAGATGTCCATCTTACAGATAAATTGCACAATCTTTTATTATTCCAAAAAGCAGCATGCATATGACTAAGAGATTCTAAAAGACATCTAATTCAACAGGTAGATATATGAACAAGAGTCTGTTACCTCTAAATTTTGCTCATAGCCCCCAGTTTCTGTGTTTTCATCGTAAGATATTGGAGCAATCCAAATGTAGCCATTGTTGCCAAGGATTATAGTGGCACCACAAGGCAAATTGTGGAAATGGGTCTTCCTCCGCTTTACAAGAGATGGTGAGACCTGCACTAACGTCCCCTGTCCAAGCTTAGAAAACAAGTAAAAGTATTCATAAACAAATTCAACATCTGATGACAAGCCACATTAACACAAACCAGTAATTTATCAAAAATTTAAAAACAATAATTTTTGTCTTGTTTTTGATCTCACACAAGGAATTAAGCAACCTTGACATGTATGCTGTGTTTAGACAAATAAACTCATAAACAAGGTAACTTCCAAATTTTTTCTCTTAACACCAGATGGCCAAATGATTTCTTTTAAAGCAAACCTTTTCTTTAGCCTACCTCATCCCACCCTCCCCAATTTGCAACAGCCAACTCATATTGATTGTCATCATAATTAGAGACATTTGGAGCCCATCATGGGTGGTTTGATAGATTTAAGCATCACAGTAACCTGCACAGCATAAGATTGAGCGGTGAGTGCTGACCACCAAGCAATGCATGAATTCCCTGCCACACTCAAGGCAATCATTGAGCATGGTAACCACCCTCTTGAGCTAGTCTTCAATGTGGATAAAACCAGCCTTGATAAGAAGTGAGTGCTATCACACACTTTCATCTCCCGAGAAGAGAAGCATGCATCAGGGTTTAAAGCCACCAAAGACCACCTTACACTCATGCTGGGTGGTAATGCTTTGGGAGATTTATAGCTGAAACCCTTGCTTCTCTATCATTTGTGGACACCTCAAGCAAATGAGAGGGCATTCTAAGGAGCATCTGCCTATCATCTGAAAGTCAAACCCAAAAGCATGGATGAAAAGAGACATCTTCCAGGAGTGGTTCATCTGAAGATTTGATCCAGAAGTATTATTGCGAGGAAAATGACCTGGAGTCCAGAGCGTTGTTAGTGCTGCACAATGCCCCTGGCCACCCAAAGAACTTAGAAACCCTGCAGAGTAGTAGTATTCCTTCTGCCAAACGCAACTTCACTTATTCAGCCAATGGATCAGCATGTCATAGCAAATTTCAAGCTCTTCTACCTGCAATGCACCTTCAAGGAACTGGTGGTAAAGATCAGCAGTCAATTAGGGGCTTCTGGAAGTCCTTCAACTTTATGAAGGGCATCAGAAACATCAGTGCAGCCTAGGAATGAAGTGACCAAGAATTGCATGAACAGTGCCTGGAAAAAGTTACGGCCAGAGGCATGTCACAACTTCAGGGATTATAAAGAAAATGAAACATTGATTACCAATGACATTGTTCAGCTCACCAATCAACTAGGAATGGACAAAGTTGACACTGACAATGTGCAGGGGATACTCCAGTCTCACCAACGAAAAACTGGTGGAGCTAGAACAGGAGCATTCTGCTGCTGAGGTGGTGCTGATGCACCGGAAAAAAACTTCACAAGTTTGTTGATGACAGGGTTCATGAATAAGAACAATGGTGCTATGGATATTGCAACTGAAAATGACCCAGATTTTAACCGCAGCACTTAGGTGAAGAGAAGTGTTCTTGATATGATCTCCAGCTACAAAAAAATGCTCTGGGAGAAGAAACTTTGAGCAAGGCAATCAACCCTTGATGGCTTCTTCAAGAAAGCTGACATTTCATTGGAGGATGAGCCACAACCAGGCCAATCTTCCTGCCTGTAACCTCCATCTTGTCTCCCAATGCTGACAACTTCGCTATGACAGGATTCATTTTATATCGATAAAATCATGTTTACCATCTGTATTATTGTTCCAGTAACTCAATGAACCCCTAATTTGTTGGTCATAGGTAATAAATTACTGTCTGGAATGCATCTCCATAAGGACAATACTATAATGACCCTGCATAACCCTGATTCAGTTAGCGCTCTCAGTTCCAGGAACACATTCCCAGTGTTAAATGGGGTATGCATGTATGTTAAAGAGGACATTTAGTACAGAGGGCTTGTGGATATGAAAACAAAAATAAAGTGTCTTTACTGTGCTACAAATACATTTTCACACTGTAGCAGTGAACAGTCAATAGTCTGTTTAAAAAATAAAGCAATATAATCATTTTGGCCACCACTGCAGCTTCTTTCCTTACCTTGCCATATTTGAGACTCCTAGTGTGTAATGAGAGAGCACCGTCAGAAAAAACTGAGTGCACTTCAGCCTGTCAATCACACAAGTCATGGAAAAGACAAAACGATTTTCAGATAAAAAAAATTATCTGCTCACTGTTGCATAAAGAATATTTCTGCATCTTTACATTAGAATATAACACGGTAGAGACACTGACAAAGTAAAGCAATGGCCAAAACTATTTTAAAAGTGGAGGGGAGATAACTCTTCATGGAGTTATTTCCTGATAGATATTTCTTATATTTTTCACAGATGCACCTGAGTTAATCCTAAATATCAATCAAATTGAATTCTTAAAGCAGCTGCAAATTCTGAGACACCCACTTTTTATGTAATAAAAGGTAGCATTAAAAAAAAAAAATGATTCAAAATCTTGTGATCGCCACTAATAATTCTTAACATAAAAGACAAGAGCTGAAATACTTGACCACAGTAAAAGATACACTAATTAGATCTCCTTCTTTCAGATAGTTCCGCATCATCTTTTCATCTTCTTCAGACCTCCTCCTCTGTAAGTAAACAACATTATCATTTTCGCTGCACCACGTTCATTGATTGACAACACACTGTGAAATCACTCCAAGCAGATAAATGCACCAATACATTTATTTTTAAAAAAATTTAAATGTACTTCATTAAACAAAAACAAAAGCCAGAAGTTTTTTTTACTTCTAAAAGAGGGAAAGAAAGTGCAAAGGTCTTTTTTCTTTTCTTAACTTCAATATTAAGATAACAACAAAATCTCAGGCCATAGGTAGCAAATGGAGGTTCATGGACCTCCAGACTTCAATGTTCAGCAAAACCACAATGGATTTTAAATTAAAGAATATAACAATTTCTTCTTTAAACCTACAATAAGAAAGAATAAAAAACACAACGGATGTTCTCCATGAATGATGCAAACATTTATCAACAATATATCACTAAACATTTCCTTCACTTACAAGTTCTCCTCCTGGAAGATTGACAGATGATAACATGAGCACAGAGTGAAGTTTAGAGTGTGTATCAACTTTCCATTTCCTTTGACCAACTTCAATAATTCTTCCAACTACAACATCTCCAACTTCTCCATTGTACCTACAGGAAAGTAAAATGCCTGTTCATGCATATAAGGTGTGTGCATACACATTTCACTATTGAAATACATACTGTGCTTATTATCACAAACAGTTTCTAGCATGTCATATTAAAGAACATGGTGCAAGGAGTAGATAACTATGCCTCGATTTATACAACTGCCTGATAGTGCTCCAAATTTTAACCATAAGCAATGACAATTTTTTTCTCTGTCTTCAGAACACAACTAAAACACTGTTCTTAAAAGGCTATATAGTTTACAGAAATCAGAGAGTTAGTCTGGCTATTTTCCATCCCTTATTCATAGTATTTCTGTTACTTCTAATAAGGAGATGAAAATGCATGAACTCACCAATAACTTTCCAGTCTTGTCATGTAGTTTAATCAGAGAAAGTAGAATTTGGTGATTAATTGTATTAAATAATCAATTCATGCAGCTCTACCTAAAGTCAGGATAGTTGTAAAATGCTGACAGGTAAAAGTGATGACAAGTTCTACTTAATCATGAATTCTGAAATAAAACGTCCATACTGGTTCACTTTTGTTTAGTAATTATGCTGCACGTGTAGCTTCAGTTATGAAAACCTCTCTTAAACTGATATCATTTTTATAGGCAGCCTGTTTTTGTCAAATGGTATCTACTGCCAATTACCTGAACCACTGATGACATTGGCAACTTAGCCATAGTAGTTTTGGTACTCAGAGAGTCTAAACCACCATATTGAAAATTAATATTTCTAATTCAACATGAAAAGCTGCGTTTACAATTTATATTGGAAAATTCTATTAAGCCAAGCTAAAATAAATAATTATTTTAAATTGTGGTCGATACTAAGCTGTAGGGTAAATAAGAGAGAGAATAACAAATTCAGAAATCACTCAGAAACCTTGATAACTGAATTATATGAAAGATGCAGTTTAATATCTCTAAATACAAATGTGTAATAGTTTTGGACATAGAAAGAAAGAGACAGGAAAACTATACAATGGTATGCACCTGTTATAAAGGCTAAATATTAAAGATGTTAAAGAGGATCATCAAGTATGAAAGTAAAGAAATTATAGTTTTTCTTTTAAGACTTTGATTTGGCCACATCTGGAATATGCAGTGCATATTTAAGAAAGATACAAAGCTGGAACAAATTTAAAGATAGTTCACTCAAATGGTGAAGATTATTTGACCTTCAGAGTGTGACAGTATTTAATATATTTTAATAGTTGGGCAAGAGCCAGGCTGGGGAGTCTAGAGGTGCGATGTGAAACTGTCAAAATTTGACTTGAGTGGAAACTGCATAAAGAGTCTTGTTTAGTGGTTTAAACCAAAGTTATGATCGTGCAGATACTTTTATTTTCTCCAGAAATGTCCTAGTTATGTACTTAGGTAGATTTACATTAATCGTCATCGTCCGTCAAGTAACTTATGGCAAACGAACACCTTTTAACACCTTCTCATGACCAGTAGTTCACCTGTTTTCTTCAATTTGGCATTTAATGAGGGTTTTTTGGCCATAACTTGGCTTTTTGAAAGATAGTTAGTTAGCTTCCTCAGAAGACGGGTGAGCTTTCTGAAACTCACTCCAGTTTGCATCCCCCCTGCTATGGCTCCATTAGACTCCACAAATACATGCAGCATGGTGAAGGTATAAGGCTCTTTCAATCCCACCTGTGCTTGACTGCAATGTCACTGCCTGTCCTTTCTTTTGTTTACTGAAAAGCATTTGAATTGCTGCTCTAATTTCAGTTTCCAAAGGGATATCTAGGCAATGAAGATACATTTGCAGTAGTTTCTCTCGCATTCTACCAGGGCCCATTTTCAGTGACTTGTCTCGAACCCTCATCCAAGAACATCTTCCCAACATCGGCTTTGAAATCTTCAATGTATTTCTTATCATATCCTTTACTTCAAGGCGGCTGACAAGCCCAACCTGGTCCAAAGTCTTCCGAACACACGATACTCTGAATGCAACACAATTCCCCAATATCATCTCTATCAGGATTCACATCAATGTATTCAACTTGGTGTTGATGGATCTGAGTGATTGCATATTTCAATGCTTAGTGTACTAAATCCCGCTGTCCAGCAACTCCTCTGCAGGTGACCTAATTTGCCTGCGCAACTGAGCAGAACTGCCCCCGACAAATTGAGCACCGTAATGAATCTTCCTCCATGTTGGCAAACACTTCCATTTGTGTCAAAATTTGTTTGTGTTGTCTTAATTCATAGTCACCAGTGCTATCTAGCCACCAAATATAGTGCAATTTGTTATTGGTCCAAACAAACGAGGTGTCAGATACAGCAGTAGCACCTGGCGTATTGTCCGCATCAATAATACATTGCCACAAACTTCATCTTGAAATCCATTACAAAAATGCTTGTTTCCAAGTAAGGGATACTAGAATTCTATCATTATGAACCTGTTGGTTGTGGACTCTGATCCAATGTCCCATGTAGAATTTAACTTTATTAATGCAATCTAGTAATAATTGCTCATGCTCCGAGTCGACCCTTTCGTTAATAAACTCGAATGCTTTGAACAGTAGGCAGCAGATTTCACAATTAGTAGACACTAAACTGTTATTAGTTTTCAACATAATCCACTGATGTTGAGCTACACTTTGACAACACATGGTTTTCAAACATTGATTTCATAATTGCTTCCAATGCATGGACTAACTTCATCAATTCAACAGCATGAGTGGTTGAAGTGGATGCAATGTGATTTATCATGTCAAAATTATCATACAATAGAATTCCTGATGCATAGTCAACAGCCTTCTTTGCCATCATGTCTTTGAATGTTATGGCGTTGACTATTTTCGATAGTGAAGTAACACCAATTTGATCAATTGGATCTGGATATTTGTCCAAGTATGCTTGCACCATGAGTCCGGACAGCCATCTTCAAATCAGCTTCAGAAAATCTACTTCATCACCACCCAATAAGATCTTTTACGTTCCCCAAGATATCATTTGTACATTTGATTCGTGCAGTAAAAATTTGACATCATATCACATTACATGTCTTGTTTCAACAGCAAGTATATTACCTTCAGCCATGTACTTGAAATGTTGCCTGGGAAGTTGCTACATACTTTTCACCAATACCAAACATCTCTTTCAACAATTTCAACACATGATAAATCACATGTCAGAGCCAGCAATACACACTTTTTGAATATTCCATTCAGGCAAACTGTTGATCAACGTCTTCATGTTCATTAACAGTTTGTCATTTGAAGCACTCTCTGATGGGTTATTACACACCTATACTTCTTTTTCCAATGAATTAGGATTATGAGGATATATCACCTCACAAATTCTATCAAACACAACACTTGCATAGTGGATCATTTGGCTAACTGGTTTTTCTTCCAAATCCATCACCGATATGATCTCTCTTGCTTCCTTGCTGGACATTCTGTATCCAATGTTGGCTGCTATTCGCAAAAATTGTCGAATATCTAATACAGTTGGCATCATTTGCTCCTCAGATTCCTCAAAAGGCTGCTTTATGTGCCTTTTTTTTTTTTTTACATTGCCTTTCAGTCTCTTCGTCGTCTTCAATCCCGTAAATCGGTTTGCATTGACCACGTCTTGGCTGTCACCTTCTGATCAGTTGGCAACTACATGTGCATTTACTGCATTCTAAACAAATATAGCATTTAACTACGGCAGGTGCATGAAATGGCCATTGTATAATGCTTTTATTTTCTTCTTGATTCATGAATGGGTAGAGCTGGACTGAGAGAGAGAGCTATTTATCCTTGGCGTCAATGACAATGAAGAAAACTTAATGGATTTGGCTGTTTCAGGAACCAATCAAAATTTAGGAAAATATTTTTTATCCAATCTCATAATTCTGCAAATCTCATCTGTTCAGAGTTTTGTGTAAACGATCTGGGCCAGCTTGTGCAACCAGTGTTAAAAGACTAAAAATGTTTGTTTTAAACATTTTTACATTAATTACTGACTTGGCCATCATTTTGTTATTTAAATGTAGAAGTAGATTTGATGTTTAAGTTTTTTTTCAGTAACAGGTTAGTTAAAACATGAATTTTCTTTGCCTTTCAATACTATATTACTACAGTAAAAAAAGCCTGATTATATTAGTTTGATTGCTAACAGCCAATAAATAGTTAGAATTATGGTGTTTTTTTAAATTTTTAAATTCTACATTTAATATATAAACATTGTTTCTTCATACATTTTTACTGAATTTAGATGTGAAATAATTTTTTAAAGACATGAAAAAAAAGTGAAAATTTATTCTTAATTTAACATGCCCATGCTGAGTGAGGATCAATTTGAAATCAAAATTCCACTGAAGTTTATTCATAATTGCCTGTTCTTTCAATAATTTGTCTATTAAACTGACTCATTTTATGAAAAGAACAGTATTAAAACTAAATAAAAATTCTAATGGTGCAGAGGGTCATCATTTAATTCAACAAATTCGACTAACATTTGTGAATGAACATAAAACAATCCTGGCAATAGTCTGGAGTTTGGGGAGGGTCTATCTGTCCGTCTGTTTGTTTGTGTTTTTTCATGCTTTTAAGTCAAGACTGACCAGTGTGAGTGGACCACGAACATCACTGACAAATAAGAAGTCCATCATATAATTTTTCCTTCGCTAAAATATAATGCAAAAAATGTGGAAAAAAAAAAGCATACTAAATGTTAACTAAATAATACTTGTACCTTGTTTTTAATGGGGACACACGTATCAACTTGTTTACTCTCTCCACCACACCAGCCACTGACGCCTGCAACCCATCATCTTCCATGTAAGTTCCATGGCCTCTGAGAAAAGAAACAAAAACAAAACAAATACTTACAGAGTATGCGGCCACTTTGTTAGTAGAAAGTAACACACTAAGGCTACTGCACATTACAGGAAAGAGCCATCCACAGGATTCATGATCATCTGACAGTTAGCTACGCGTATGAAAAGCACACTTCGACATACCAAAACCATTCTAATTGTTGTTTCAATCTATTTAAACAAGCATTAACAGTTACAACAATGATAAGTAGTTACACTCTTTTTTTTTTAAATGTTGAAACCCGATTTATTAAATTAATGTAAACTTAATTAATTATTTATGTAAAATGAGGGTACGAACAAGAATATCCGCGGTTGGATAAAAATCGAAATGTTATCGATCTACTCAAACCTCATAAAACCAGTATCAGTTGTGATAAGATCTCCTGGCGAAACCAAGTTGCATACTTCTTTTCGAAAATGCTTCCTACTCTCACGTGCGCAGGCCAATCGAATATCCGCCATGATGATCACCTATCAATATTATTCTTCAGAGGCTCATTGTAGACAACTATCCGAGTGTAATCCTAAAAGGAACAAAAAATATTTTTATTTAGTCACCATGTTTAAAAATGTATATAGTTATACTTTAATGATTTATAAATACATTATTAAATTTTTAAAATTTTATTGTATTTTTAATTTACTTTTCTGTAAAGAAAGAAGAAAACAAAAGCAGACGCCAGTAGACCGCGCGTGTTATGCATTATCCAACTTGTTTATCGTTTTTCAAGGTGGACGTGAGTTTTGAATCCGTAGTTGGAAATAATTTATATATGATACAATGACTCTTCCTGATCGTGTTATTGAGGAACAATCAAAGAAATTTCCTGTAAGTTCCCCGTAATTCTGTTTGGTGTTTAAATAAAATAAAACTGACTTATCTAAGGTTTTATTGTCTAACTGGGGCTTGGACATAGAGTGACTGAGAGGAGAAGGCTGATCGATACTTTGATTTTCTCTTCACCAATCCAATTATTGTTTCCAATTTGTTTCAGTATTTTCGAACCTATGCAGAATGTCAGTCACAAGCGTTCGTGATGGGCTGGATTACATTCTTATCAAGTGAGTAAGCTGTGCAGAAATATCAGGCCATCTTACAACAACTCAGGGATTTTCGAAACATTAAAAGTAAGGTAACAGTCGGAGCAGTGGTGTGAGGTTGGAATAATGCTGAAGAAAAACAAACAAAGTTTGACTGAAACTGAAAGACGAGTTTGTCTAAACAGGCTGGATCCATCTTGTGCAATTTATCCAAATGGATCAGCTTAAAATCTGAATAACTTAACTACTTGGTATTTCTTATTCACCTTAGTTTAGTAAAATTTAGAGATTCCTCAGTAAGTTTAGATTTGCAAAGGATTTTGTTCATATAAATCTTAGCATATTTCTTTAGGAAGTTTGGGGTTGGTCTGAAGTGTTATTTGTTTTTATCGAGTTTCGTTTCATTCCATCCTAAAATTCGCATTATTCCAGTAAAGTAAAGGTTTCTTACCAGCTATGCACACAATCCCACAAACTTATTCCAAATTTTACTGCTATATTCTACAACCAGTGGAATTCAAACTTATTTGTTGAAGTATGATCATTTTTAAAGATCCTCCCCCTTGAATATTTTAAACTTAAATCCATATATAGCACAACTGTATGTTTTATTTGTTGTTAAATGTTATTATTAAACTTCAAAAGTTATAACAATGTCACATTATGTCATAGACTAACAAAATGAAAACAAATTTTGCGATTTTTTTTTAAATTTAGCACTATACAAATAAATCATTTGAATGAAATGAGTAAAATGCTTAAGTAAATACAATGAGCAAAACAACCTTTACCACTCAACATAAAATAGAAAAAATCTAATTTATAAAATGTCTTTAAATCCTGTTTAATGAAATGGATGGGGTGGTTTTTTCGTACTGAGCTGCTACAAATGTTGCTGACTGCAAGAATTCAGCATGGTTCAAGATCAAGACGATTTCTGTGGCATGTTTTGTAGTTGTCTGTACTGAGAACCCTTGTTCACATAAATAGGTTGTTGGGAATGGAAGGAGTTGTGTAATTGCAATGTCACTAAATTCTCTGAACACTCTATAAGTCATTTTCCAAAAACTCACAGATTGAATTTTTTTGTGCATATTTAATTTTGAATGAGTTTTCAGCAGATATTCCATTCAAGTTTTTCAGCTTAACAGGAAGAACTGCATTAGTTATTGCTTGAGTCTCAAAAGTATTTGTTACCCAATCATTCTATCTACTTTTCCAATTTCATAGAAGTATCCAAAAAATGCTTCAGTATGAGTGACCAAATAGTGTTTAATAATATACATAATTATGTCACTAACAAATACTTTTTTTCCTTCACTAAAGTCACTTAGAGTTTGAAAGGTTGTAATATTCACTACCCAAAACAATATTTTTTGAACATGTCAGCAAGATAAGTAAACCAATTAGCAAAACCAGTCTTCATTTGTAAAAGAGATTACCAAAGTGGGTTTCATTTTTGAGAAAAAACTTTTAACTTTGTGTCTTGATTCAAAGAGACATGTTAAAATTTGCCCTTGTGACAACCAACCATCACACATCAGTGTGCAATAGTATTTGTGTATGAGCTGATCCCATGTTCTCATTATTTTAAGCAGACAGGAATTCAGTGCTTGTGACTTGATAAAATGTACTACTATTACAGCAGCAGTCAATGTTTTTTGCAATTTAAGCCTCATCCTTTTTTCAGCCAAAGCCTGTTTATGAATCATACATTGTTGTCATTTTATGTTGGGATTTACTGAGTGGAGATTAACAATGAAGCCATTTTTGTATTCTCTCATTGCATCAGCCCCATCTGTAGATATGCTTGTACACTACTCCCACTGTAGATTACATTTAATTTTTATAAAACTGTCAAGAATATTAAAAATATCTCTGGTTGTATTCCCAGGTAAACTTTTACATGCTGGCATTTCATTAGTAATACTTGTTTTGACATTGTAATAGTGAACAAACATAATTAACTGTGCATTATTTGAACATCCATTGACTCATCAAATTGTAAAGCCAATTGTTTATCCAGCATAGTATTTTGTACAACCAACTTGCTGAACAACATGTACCCATTAATTCAACTAGGCTTGTTTGTATCTGAATGTGGAATTGACTTAATTGTATAACAATGATAGCACCTAACATTTTCTCAGTTATTATCAAAGCACCAGGAATAATGAGAGTTTCAGTAGTTGAGTATGCTTTCTTAGCCCCAGTTGTCAGCAATGCTAATTCATATGATGTTTTCGGGGTCACTTTTGTTGATTGTGTGTACATATGAATCACATTCCAAGTTTTATTCATATCTTTAGCCTGTCTTTAAAAGGCCAGCAGGCTTATTTTTTTTTAGCTTTCATTGATTTATGAAGAAATGCCACTACAAAAGGAATGGCTTCAAGCTGCTTTTCAATAATTTTCAGTTGCACATTACACACGACAGTAGAAGAGAACCACACTTATTTGAAACAAATCAATATTTAATATAAAAATCATAGTAACAATATTTTCTCTTAGAATCAGTTTTGGCACTTTTGATTGCTTTATTTGGCTTATTTAACCTGAACATTGTTATTAGTGCTGCTTGAATCAGTCTTTTGAGTAACGATAACTGACATATTATTTATTCTACCTGAGTCAACAATAGAATTTTCATCATCTTGATTTCTTTTAATTAGAAACTTATCCATAGTCATTAAAGGAACAAAAACACAGCACTTTTAAAAGTGGCATGTCTAACAGCTGAGCAGTGAGAACTGGAAATCAAGGTAACGGCTATTCAACATAAGATAAGGTTAGCTACTGGTTATTATGGTTCATCTTAGGGTTGAAACCACCTAATGAGTCTCAGAAGAAGATTATTTATTATTATATTATTATTATTATTATTATTATTATTATTATTATTATTATTATTATACATACCAAAATATGCAACTTTTCTGAGAAAAGAACAAGTTTCTTTATATTTCAGCAGATCCCTGAAAAGGCTTCTTGTAGTCTAGTTTGAATACTACTGGTCTATACTATTGTTCTGTTAATACCTTGTTTATCATAGATTGCAGGGAGTTTTTTTTAAAAAAAAACATTTTATATTATAATTATAATAATTTTAAACACTTTGACTGTATATGAGTGCTTTGTTTTTTCTTTTTATCAGTGGCTGCTGGAGTTTACATAGCTCAGGAGTTGATGAAATCTAGGCTGCCTTACAGACAAAAAACCTTTTTATTTCCACCTATAATTTTGGCCAGCCTGAGTGCCTACAGTGTCACCAAACACAGGACCCGCATCTGTCAAGAGATGTGGATGTCTCTGGAGGAGAAGCACACAGCTTTGTCTCCAATATCAGGTCCACAATCAATTTAACTTAAAAAATCTTTTTTTTCCCTTCATTTGGAATTCATGACAAATGAAAGAGTAAAAAGAATCATGGCAATAAAAATAGTTGGGTTATTCCATGCCAACTCACCTAGGGATCTCCAGGTGACAACCATAGAGTTTCTTGAAAAAATTTCTAAAATGATTTTTTTGAAAATTGGCTGTTTTGAATACACCTTTCTCCTGCTTTGTGCAAGGGTCTGTTTTTGAAAAATGCATGTACAGTGAATCCACGCAAAGTGGACCTGATAGTATATGGGAAAAGTAAGGATGTGTTCCCAACATCTTCCAAAGTTTCCCTTCTATCACTCCAGCCACAAAATGTACCAATTTTGTAGAGACAACTTTCATATATGTACCTCCACTTTCTTATCACTGGCAACTTTTTTTGGCACATCAAGTGGAGATAGCTCTACAGGGCTATCAAGTATCATCAATAGGTTAGCAGGTGTATCTCAGCAGTTTGGTATGATAACTGTTGTGGAAGATACCTGGAAATATTGGTGTAAGGTGGTGGACTGCTTTTACCTGTGCTGCTGCTTGTAGATCTTGCAGCTAGCCAAGAGAGAAGTTAAACCCCTTCCAGACTGTAAACTTTGCTCAAAATTTTGGTTCAAAAATCCACTGCTGCCTGGGCCAGCCAGCTGGTCAGCTAATGGGAAAAGGTTAGCCAGGTTCTTCTTTGTCATTTCTCACATTTCCATACTGGCCTCATCGTCATTTTTCACCTATCCCTTGTGTTATCTCCACCATGTCCTCCACAAACAATTCCTCCTGATGAGACTTGAGAGGCTTCATGACATCCACCTTTTCTAAATCTCTGAATCTTTGTCCTCCAACATTTCAGCCAAGCCTCACAATCTCAACCACTTCAGAGGTTTGGGTTCATGAATCCTGCAAAGTCTTTGACACACTTCTTTCCCAATTTCCTCCAAGATGCTGGTATGCACTTCATTCCATGCACTGTTGATGTTATTAATAGCATGCTGGATGTTGTAGCTTTTCTAAGAATAATATGATGCCCGAATGCCTCAGGGCATTATCAGTGAGGAGTAAAGCCTTGAAAGCAATGTTAGACTGAGACAGTATTTTTTCATCTTGCCAAAGAAAATGTTCATAAACTATCCACCAGACAGTTTTGCAGTTATCGAGCCTTTCTTTCTCGATCTCCTGCGAACTGGTATGGATTTTAAGGCTTGGGGATTCTGGGAGTGATAAACTAGTAACAGTTTATATTAAAATCACCTGCAGTGTTGGCACAAAACAGGAGATCCAACCTATCTTGGCAGATGCTGGACCTGTAACACCAGCCTATACTTGCTGGGAAAGGCTCTTCAATTGATGTGGTACCTTCTTTGTGCTCATGCAGCTAGAACCTAAACATCATAAATGGATCAACATTGACCTGAGCCTGTCATCATATCCTCCCACTGCTTCTACAATGTCTCTTATGCTATAGTTTTAGTTGAATTCCCTTTTCTTGTGCATACGTTTATTTCTTAAACACTTCTATCTGCAAATTTTAGATAGGGTTTCTGAACAATACATAGTAATCTAGAAAACCCCAAGTGTAGTCTATGTTGTGTAAGACAGGTAGTGCTGATGTAATGTTCCTGAATAGAGGGCTAACAATGATGAGTAATGCTTAGGTAGCTCACTAAAGATGGAATGCTTCACAATCTCCAGTAGAATAATGGGCGGTGGTGTTCATAGTTGTACTGAAAGTAAACAAACAGTAATTTTGATTTTGATGTAATATGTAAAAAAACTGACTGGTAGAAATACCTACATCACATGAAAAAAATGGAGCACCTTGAAGTTCCTAAAAGAACCTAGTATTGTTAAGCTATCTGTAGCATTCTAAAAATAGACTCCCTGATATACCAATGTAATATGCTGATGTTATTCAAAAAAGAACCATTTGTAATTACTAGAAGAATTTAAGAATTGTTAGCCTTAGCCTTTTAAATAAAAAGCTAGGTTCAATGTGAAGTCAGCTACAAAGTACTTAAAGCTGTTGAATTAACTTTATAGTGTTTTCTCTTTTAATTTTTTGCAAACCTTAAAGACTACAAATGGAAGAATAAATAGAGATATTCAGCAGGATCAAGAGAGCGAAATCTTTGCAGTGTTGAAAAGGCATTAAATGATGAATGCCGTAAAATAAATTACTGCAGAAAAGCTGGGCTAGTTTCAGTCAATGATTTCACAACAGAAGAAAAAAAAATTACTGGAGTAGAGATGTGGCCTATCAATTTCTAATGAAAGCGCCGCATGCTGTCATCACGAGAAAATGTTCATATTTCAGTCAGTCAGTCTACAACCCAAAGTGCATATGACACAAAAATCAAGTTAGCACTCTATTCTAATTATTCTAATTATTGCACAGTCATCTTATCCAAGATTTTCAAAAGATGGAGCCATTTTATACATTTCAGAGTGATCCAGTTTATACTTTAAAGTGAACTGTATTTTGCCACAAAGGAGGGGTCTGTGGGCCTGGAGGTTTGCTAGCATCTTCTCACATCAAAAGTTAACTTTCAAAGACAGAGTCTCTTAAGCAAAGTAATAAATTTACTTTCTTAAAATACATTTAGTGATCAGTTGTTCATGCAATTTTAAATTACCTTGGCTTGTATTTCATCAGTTCTATTCAGGCCACTAGAGATTTTGAGATGTAGGGAGTATGCCCTATAATTTGACCTTTACAAAAATGTTACAGTCAAGGCAGAATATTTTTCGAATTAGTGTCTTTATTTGTTCAAAATTTAGTTATGTCCATGCAATAATGATGTGAACTAGGAATGCATAACAAAGTGTGAGGCTGAACATTTCAGAGCCATGTGGTCCTGCAAAGCAGCTCTTGACAGTTTTGCTGTTCACAGGCATTTTAAGATGTTTCTTTTAATGCTAATACTCATCTTAAACAGCTCAAGAATTTTGTATCAGCGAACATGATCAAGAAACCAAGGGAATTTAAGAAAAGAAAAAAAGCATCCTAGCTGGTCTAGATGTGAAAGTGAAAGGAGCTTTGCATAAAAAATAAAGAAGGGTTGTAGCTTTCTAGGAGTTGCATGAATATTCCAGGATCTGCTTAGGGAGAAAGTATACATCCATAAAAATCAATGGGAAGAAGCAAATGCAGAAAAAAAAGTTGTTTCTGGTCAATCTGAAGGTGGTTTATCTTTAATACCAGAAAAAAGAAGTGGTGACAAGATTGGCTACTCAAAATTTTCTGAACTTTGTCTAAAGTGGTGTGTCCAAGGACCCACTAAGATGACAACCAAGCTACTGTCCACTCTTTTACAGCATATTATGTGGAAAATGGAGGGCTGGAGATTAAGCATGTGTGTTATATCAGATTGTTTAAAACATGATACCAACATTTCTTCTGTATCTCGATGAGTTGGTATCTGACCTAAAGAAAAAATCATTTATTTTAGTGATGGAGAAGCAGGCCCATATAAAAATTACAAAATTTTATAAATTTGTCATCATCATCAGAAAGATCATGATTTTCAAGCAGAATGTTTTGTTTTTTCAACAACCAGGGTCCATGTGATGGAATAGAAGAAACAGTGATATGCGAAGCATAATTGAAGGTTCAGAAAATAAAAATGTATTAGGTAGGTTCATAAGATTAAATTGCAGTCTCCTGGTCACCAGATATTCATAAAAATCAGTGTTGGATGCTCTTTCAGCATACAATTTGTCCCATTGACGTTCCAAAGTTGCAGGGACACGGAACACATCAATATAGATTGTCTTTGAAAGACTATCAACATGTTCAGACTCTGCTACCAGCTTTCAAGTATGTGGTCATATGCAAAAGCAAATCTTTGATGCACTGATGTATTGATAAACCTGTGACAAATGTGTAAATGAATATGGAATTATATCGCTTCATGCACTCAATCAAAATCTTGAAAAAGAATTCTGCACATCAAAACCCTGAAAATAGTACACATTACAATTTTATTGATCTTATGAATAGAACATAATTAATTTTACTCATTAGACTATAAAATTGGAACAGAGAAAGTAGAAGTAGAGGCTGTTCATTATAACTTAAATACTACAGCTATACAGTCAATAAGTGGCACACCTCTCCTTCAAACATTAACTTACCATAAAAGCAGTTTAACCACAAAGATGAATTTGGTACAGAAGTAGACCAGATAAATAGGTTTCATATTTATGAATTCCAATATTCTGGAAAGTTTGACACATGGTCGAGCATGCATTACAGACTAGGTATTTAATGGTTTTTCTGCTGTGGATCATCCGTATTTTAATCCTGCCACATGTTAATAGATGTATTGACTGACTCATGCTTATTCCTTGGAATGTACTTGTATCTAAAGATTATAAAGCTAATATGTGAAGAAGCTCAGATCATCTGTGTAGGTACCATGCATGCCCCCAAAATGTAGTCTCAGAGCTATTTTAACATGCTTATAACTTACAAATAGTAAGAGATTTTACATTTATGTGAATTCTGAAAGAATAAATGAAAATTGTCTAGAATTCAAAGTTTTAGTTATATATCTTTATTGGATGACAAATATAGCTATTTGTGACAGCCTATTTTCAGAAAACAATAACTTTGGAGGTTGAAATTGTTCTGAGGATCATTATACGAGAGTTGGCATGGAATGATCCAGCTTGGAGTTACCCCAGGATTTGAATTAGAACTATAACTGTAAGTGATTGTTTTTATAGTCAGAATTTACTGTTCTTGCATGATAAGTTCATAAATGGAAATCTTTTAGCTGTAAATATTATTGCTTGACAACAATATAAAATATATGTAACGCATAAATGTGACTTAATCAGTGAAGATCATGATCAAGCATTATCATGTAAATTTGCTAAGTGTTTAAAAGGATTAAAGAGAATAGAATTGTATTTGTTACACTTCAGATGTCTAAAGTATTAAAGGTCCCATTATAAATATGCATATTACAGTATGTTTAGATTCTTAGTTGGGGCTACATATTATTTTCCTCATAAAGTCTAAAAGAAACAAAAACAAATATGTATAGTTTTCTAAGGTGAGCAGTTTGCCATTATCTTTGATAAATATCAGAGAAGAATGAAACAAAAAAATGTTAGCGAGGGAGTTGGTTTTTGACACCAAAAGCAAAGGTATAAAAAAGAAATTTAAATATTTTTTTAGAATAGACTATTGTCTTATTTTCATCAGTCTATATATTTATGCCAGCAGCTCCCACCCTACAAACAAACTCATGCACCCAGGTGTTCATGTGTAATTTGTGAATGGCCCTCTGATTAGGAAGGGAGACTAGTGTTGTTGTTGTCATCTATTTATGCCTATTCTTTTGGCCATAAAGCGATTAATAACTCTGGAAAACAATGATTTTGCCACCAGAACACTATCATGCTTGCTTTGTAGTATTTTGCACGCTGATTTCAAATCTGAAGAACATTTTGCTCTAGGACGTCACATTTTTTAGTTATGGCATGTGACTGATGGATGGAGGTTATTCATAGAATGTAGCAAACTAAGCCTTAAAGCTGTGCTGTTACATCATGGTAACCAAAAACCTTCGGTTCCTATAGCTCATTCAGTTGGCTTGAAAGAGACATACGAGTCGATGGAACTCCTTTTGAAAGTAACAAGTTATTCGGATCATAAATGGAAAATTTGTGGTGATCTCAAAGTTATTTTTCTCCTCCTCGGATTGCAGCTAGGGCATACAAAACACGTGCGTTTCTTGTGCCTTTGGAACAGCCATGATGATGCCAACCATTACACTCGAAAAGACTGGCCTGAGCAACAGGAACCTATAGTTGGCATGCCATCGGTAGACCCTCAGAATGTCTACCTTCCACCACTTCACATCAAATTCAGCCTTATGAAAAACTTTGTCAAAGCCATGGATAAAAACGGTGATGGCTTCAAGTACCTAAGAGAGAAGTTTGGTGCTGACAAAAGTGAAACTAAACTCAAAGAAGGAATTTTTGTGGGGCCCAAAATTCGAGAACTTGTGTGTGATGATGGGTTCAAAAATAAGCTGAACCCACTGGAGTCTGCAGCATGGGAAGCATTTATTTTAGTTGTACAGAACTTTCTTGGCAAATATAGAGCTGAGCACTATGCTGAGTATGTGGAAAACATGCTAATGGCATATCAGCGAATGGGAGCCAGGATGTTTCTAAAGATGTACTTTCTGCATTTGCATCTTGATTTTTTTCCAACCAATCTAGGTGATGTCAGTGATGAGCATGGTGAAAGGTTCCACAAAGACATAATGGTGATGCAAAGTAGATATCAGGGCAAATTCAATCCCAACATGATGGGTGATTACTGTTGGGTCCTCCAAAGGGAGACCGATACCTCACATAAGTGCAAGAACAAGTGTCTGAAACTTTTGAACATTTGGAATGTGCCTACTATGTAAGTTAAATGTGTTCCATATCTTCCATACTGCTTTTATCAGTCTTTCTCTTGCAACTGTTGTCTGATCATGGCAAATATGTTTCACATTAGACATTTGAATACCAAATTTTGTTCAAGCTTTATATAGTTCATATAACATAAGTCATAATATAGCGTCAATGATGAAATTTCTCCTTATGCATATCTCAAAATCCTGACGTCCTAGTCAAATTCTGACTTCAGATTTGAAATCAGCACCCAAAATTTAGCTGAGATCACCCACATTTTGCTCAGTGGCAGACAAAAAGTTTCATTTTGTTGTCCATTGTAATTACTGAACTGTATATCTTTTAAAGTTTTGACTGTAAAGCAAGTTCAATGTGTTTAAACAAAAGTTACCTTTACAAATAGCTTAATGTAATATTATTTAAATTATTAGATGTATTTTAACAAAATGCATTAAAAGAAATAGAAAACCTTCCAAAATGATGCTAGTTTGCTAGTTTTTTGTTTTAAACTTTACAATGGAAATAGATTAAAATATCTTTTTTTAAATAATTTGTTAATACATGGTTTAAACTCTAACTGGGAAATATTTGGAACAGGTTTTATTAGAAATATGAAAGGTAACAAAAGATATGTCTGTTTATAATTATGCTCAGTTTATGTGAAAACAACATTTCTACAGATTTTAAAATATTACCTGTTTTCCTAGCATTGGCTACACTACCATCTGCTTAAAGTACCACTAAAGAATCTGAAAACATTTGGGTAAAATTTCCTAGTTTAGTCATGTTTTGTAACTTCAACCTAGCCAGTCTGAGGCAGGGGTACACGCTGCTTCACTAAGTTGATGGCAGTAGGCTGTGATGGTAGGAAAGAAAGAAGTTTGTTTATAGCCAATTGCAGATATTTCACTTACTGGTGTATTAATCTCTTATTTTACACAAGAGCCATACAATATTTTTTAAATAGACTATTTTAAAAAGCACACCTTTTGACACACTCAGGGAATGGAAACTGAATTCACCTGCTTATCTTTTTTTTTATCAACTTTTATTTGATAAAGTGATGAGTGATATTAATATTTTTTTAAAAAATGAAGATTTTCTTTTTTACCTTTGTGGACAACACACCACGAGTCTAATAAGATTTTAACATTTATTTAAATAAGTAATAGGGAGTTTCATTTTGAGGTAGCTATTTTGCTAACAATAAATGATTGTTTTACTTTTCCTCAGTATCATGTTGCTAAGTTTCAAGCTGTAAATAACTGTTAAAGTACAAGATTATCTAAACTCACCTTGGAGCCAAAAATTTTACAAGAAATTATTTTCTTAAATTTACAGCTACCTTTTTACTTTTTGCATCTAATTATTATTTTTTGTTTTTTTTTTATTTTTAAAACAAGCAAATTGTGGTTTAACTCTCTCCTTACCTGAACAGGAAGAGATAACCCACTGATTACAAGGTATGAAGTAACAAAGATTACTCAGTTTTTAAAAAAAAAATTATTTTAAAATAGTTTAAGAATTGCCAGATCAAAATTGAAAATCTATATTTTTTTCTTTCAGAAAAAAAAGAAAAATCTAATGGCTAAGTGTTAACTGAATCAGAATTCTATTTTGTTCTTTATAAAGAGGATCTTCTGATGGAAACAGCTCTTAACAAAAAAACATTGGTGTGCAAACACCATTCACACACTGCGACAGCTAGTCCTGGTTGGCTCCACTTCATAATGAGTGAAGTGCTGTATTGATTTGTCTCTAATAAATATATTTTTAAACTTCTACTCAGTACAAAGTATGCTAGAAATTGAATCTACTATTAAGTTTTGCTTGTAATGCAGTATTTTATAGTGGGAAATGTGTACAGATGTTTGTTTTTTTTATTTAAAAACTATTAAACTTATTTAGAACATTAAAAAGAAACTGTAATAAAGTTCTAAATAGTTTAGTGATAGATTTTTTTCTAGAATAAAAGACAAAACACTTTCTTAATTTCACTTATTGTTGGTTTCAGTTATTTTCCCCTGGATGGTAAAAGTTGGAAGTGTCGCTGGTGGTGTATCTCTTAACTGGAAATATGTATTTTGGCATTCTTTGTTTTAATGCCAAAGACATGGTTTGAAGTTCAAATTCTCCTTGTAGACATGTAGCCACTGATGAACAAGGCAGTACAATTCCTAAAGCCAAAAGCTAGTGTAATAGTATATCAGTCATAGGCATGCAAACTAGACCAACCTAATATTTCATATGCTTCAACTTGAAGGGAGGAATTATTCTAAGCCATCGTGAATTTTTTTTCAATTATTATAATTTGAAATTTGACTGACTTAATTAAGTTACTTAAAATGATGTATTGTCAGAGTTCATGTCAAGAAATAAACCAACTTGCCATGGACTCATAATAGGTTAAGTGTGAAAGATAGGGGATCCTTCGATTGAGGTATCAGAACATAAAAAAATATTTTTTCTTGTTAATTCCCCATCAGACTAATTCACCATTAATCATCATCATTTGGATGTATTAAAGCACTTAAGCACTTTGGAGAGTAGCATTTTGCTGTGTTTTCCATTTTCTCAGGAAACTAAGGATCAGCCAAGATGACAGAAAATAACAGTAAACAAACTTAGAAAAATTGTTTTTATTTTTTAAACTATAACAAGAGCTAATTACAGATCTAAGGGCATCTTAGAAAAGAAGAAAAGGACCCCTGTGGAGAAAAGTAGCTTGCTTGTAACATTAATTTCTTTCAAGGTTTTGGTCAGATTCACCATGTCTGTCTTTGTTCAGAGTTGAGAGGTTCTGCTAAATTATAGCAGGTGTATCATTTCAAAGATGTGATTCTTTTAGTTTTTGCTGCTTGCAAAAGAAGCAGCTGCAACCATAATATACAGCACATTGGCTTGAGTCAGCTTTAAAAATGTACTTTTTGTATTTCTTTTAAAATTTTATTTATAAAATGTTAAGTTTTTACATCTGAATAATAATAGTGTTATAGGATATTTCTACATTTCTCCACTGAATGTGGTTAATCACTGTTATCACAAGTTTAAACGTGCAAATATATCTCCTTAATTTTTTCCATGAGTGGTGTTGGTTGGCACTTCACCAGTTTTACAAGGAAAGTCCACTAAATTTAACAAGGTTTATTCAATACGATACATACAATGTACATACTGTCAGACTGGTCCATACCATCTAAAATACACTCATTACTGGCTTTACATAGCCTTTACTCTCAGAAGTTTCTGGAGCAATAGTGCCATATGTCACAAAAAGAGCATACTAAAGAACCAAAGAATTTTAAAAATCAAAAACGATTGTGGGGGGAAGTAACTCTGATAAGACTATTACAAATAGATACTCAAAAACTATTTTAAAAAATTGCTGAATAAAGATTTTTTGTGTAAGCAGTTTGGCTTCAGGTGTATCAATGGAAATACTTTCTAAATCAAAACTAAGCATATCTAATGATAAGCTGTGAAATCAACTGGAATAGTATAGTCCGTGTAAAGCACTATTACACGTTGCAGATATGTAACTTTATACCTAAATTTACAAATAATTGTATTATATACTTGATACGTTATAGTTCATGGCCATACAATAAATGAGCACTATATCTTTAATTGAAACTTTTCCTTTTATTTAAAAGCTAACATTTAATAAATTTATTATTATTATCATTACTACTATTACTATTGTCTAAATAATATTAAACACCCACCACTTTAGAAACATTTTGGCATATGAATATCCTTTATTGAAGAATTTACTTTGGTATTATGACCCTTGATCATTACAATTTACAGACACTAAATTAAAATCAGCCATCTCAGTTTGAATAACTTAAAGCCCCTTTCACCACTGAAGTGGTTGTACCAGAGATGAACATAACTTGTTTGTTCATATTTCCTTATAGTTGTTGATGCACCTACCTACCTACCTACATTGTGTTCCTGAGATATTGCTTTGTTTTGTAATACTTTATAAAGTGCTTCTTGGGCATGTGATTGTTGTATTGCTAAGTATTTAACCAATATGAACATGGTGATACTGTCAGAGAATCATTTAGTTTTTATACCATATTTGGGCTTTCTACTACAACACCAAGTTTTTTCCACATGCTTACTCATGCATTGAAATTCATAACAAGTATTGTACATGTTTATAGAAGAGTTACAATGCCAAAGCTGGCAAGCTGCATGATCAAGTTCAAACTAGATATTGATGCAAACTTTACAGTTAGTGAAGTGGAAAAGAAATTTGGTGTGGACAAAAAAATAATCTGTGTGGATACGATTAGCTGAGACAAATCCAATGACAGACCTGCCTAAGGCAATAAAGTGGCTACCTGGAGAGGGTAAAAAAACTGCAAGATGCTGAAATAAATCAACAAGAGTTTGACTGGTTTTCCAAAATGTGATCATGGGATATAAATCATAGGAAAACATGAAACTCTGACCACAGCAATTTTTATTTCTGTTGGCCACAGATTTCTGTGCAAGTATTGGATGGTTTTTGAAAATGGATGATGCACTATACCATTTCTAAGAAACAGAAAACCGCTTCAATACCAGGAGGAAAAACTGAATATTCTACCAATGTGATGACTCCATGAGTACTTCATTGTCAATATCAGAAACATGGATGTGACAGCTGTGTTTTTCAACATGCTGGCAATGTGAATCTGCACTCTGGGGAGAAAACCATCTTAATCAAAACAACCAAGCATAAAGAATATTATTGGTGCAATAGCTGATGGCCAAATCTCTCTCCTTTGCTGTTTTGAAATGAAAATAATAGCTATTTGCTTCATTGATTCCTGCAAGAGTTTTAGAATGAGTCAAATGGTTGGCTGAATGAAGACACCATTCTCTACTGAGAGCGAAACATGAGGATTGCCATGCCTAACAAAAAAATTTTTGATTGGAACTCGTTTAGAATGCAAAAGACTGAGACAGTAAAAGAGAGACATTGAGTGCAAGTGTTTCAAGGGTGTTGCAAATTCAGTGTTGCAATGATTTCAGGTGGTTGCACTAGTTTAGTACAACTGACTGATGTATCCTGGAATTGAGCATTCAAGCAAAACATCCAAGAGAAATGGGATGATTGGATAGTAAATGAAGAACCTGCATAATGGATGATCACATGGGCAAGCCAGAATCCATGCTGCTTCCTTCAGTAGGTCAAGGATGCATGAAACTTCTTGTCTCTGGATGTGATCAGAGTTTCAGGATGGGCATATCCAATGTTCTAGATAGCCTGAGACTAATGTTGTGGCATGGATTCCAATTCAAACAGTGATAAATTTTTGAGTTTTCAGGATTCACATCACAAGATTATAAAGTGTTTGACATAGCATGAGAAGTGATTAGACAATGTTGAGGATGACACGCTAGAATAACAAGACTATGATGAAGTCTACAGCTATATTGGAAAATGTCTCAACGAAGTTAAATCAAGTGATAAAACTGTAAAACCAAGTGCAGTTGATTTGCATTTATTCATATATATTCTTTTATTAAAACTTTTTCTAGAGAGGCTAAAATTTTCCAGTGGAGTTTGTTTTTTTGGATTGTATTTTTCTGTTATTTATCTTCCTATGTCTCACTAACAAAGCAACTAAGAGTAAAATTGCCTTTCATTGCACAATGACATACGCAGCTGTGTTACTTGGCTTATATTGTCATATTCTCATATAGTTTATTTCTTACATAGCAATACCATGGAGTGAGATGCCAAATCATAAATAATAAATTTTTGATGATTTTCTGTTACTCAGCAAATCCTGTTGGCCTCTATTACCCATATCACATTGGCAAGCAGGCTCCTTTGGAATTTGTTGATCACTGTACTGAAACCTTTGTGGGTTCTCCTAGCAGCTGAACCAAAATCAATCAATCACTGTCAAGCCAGTCACATGGCTATTATATCACTTGTGTAATGGTGGTGGTGACAGAACACAGTTATCAAGGTCTGCCTCATCACAGATTTTTTTCTTAGAACCCTATTAATCCTCATTGTCAAAATAATAATTTTGTTGCCTACATACTCTACAGAAAAAAAAAGACAGTCTGTTTTATTTTAAACCTGGCTTATATTTTTAAAAAAGAAAACAAAGGATTTTGCTATCAGAAAGTAAACTAACAAAAATACAAACAACAACAAGTGATTTTTTAATTTATTTCCATGACAAACATTTAAAATAATTTGTCTTAAACTTTTTGTTGCTCCAAGGTGAATGTGTTGCCAAATGACATCACCATGCCATGTTAAACTGAAAAAAAAAATGAGATATTTAATGCATTCCAGTCATACATCATCCATATAAACGTGTCTTTGACTCATGAATTACCACCCTCTAATAAACCAGGAGCGAGGGAGGTAATGTACTAAAAGTTCTGCTGCTCTCCATCTCATAAAAATTTCTGGAGGACACCCATCTAAAGAAAACAAAACAATGACTATCTCTGTGCTAGCTACCTGTGGCGGAGATGTGAATAAAGGCCTACATGTGCTAAACGTGGCTTTTGATTTGTTATTCTCTCAAGTTCACAGTTGCTTCATTTTGTTTGTTTGATAAACGTTTGAGTAGAAATTAAATAAAAACAAGTAAAATACAAACTAGAATACTTTGGACGGTACTCCTGTTTATTTTCAACCACACACGCAATGAACACAGGCACCCAAATACCGAAGAACTAATATAAGGAACAAAAATGCAGAACTGGTAAGGGTTATTGAAAAAGGATCCAAGTATTTAATGAATAAAATTTCCTGTATTTGAAGTTCTGTTTCTCCAATACATACATGTGTATTAAAAGGTTGCCATGTTTCTTTGTTGTTTTGCTACATTTTGTGATGCTTGATTCGGTATATTATTCAATTTTTCTAGTTTAGTTTAAAGATGTTGAATACCTCAAATAAGAAATAGATAATTATCTGTAAGACTTGATGTGAGAAAGCATTTCTCTAGTAGCAGAACCAGTTCTTTACCGTAGTGAATCTTTTTTATAAGTTTTTCTTTTTTTTTTTTTGAAAATTGTTAACGAAGTTACTGAATTTGCACTTTTTTCATGTTGTTTCCTCTTCTCTACCGAGACAAAAGTTGAATTTTGAGAAAGATGTCATGAAGTGCCTATTTGAAATACCTGGTTTCTGGCATGTATGCCCACATCCATTGCTGCAGCATTTCAAACACCCTGAACAATCAGCGTCAGAATTACATGCCTCAACACAAACTCCAAAAGTGTCTGGTGAAACATGAGGACAAGCTCCAATCTTGGCTGAAACAAAGCAGGATAAATAATGATAACCATAATAATTGTTATTGGAATAAGAACAAATTATTTAACCTTTTCAGTATTTTTTTTTCCCAAGATGAAAATTATTAGTGGATAAGGAAAATAATTGTGTTCATTAAGCGATTCAAACAGATCATCTTGAACCACCATTCTGAATTACTGTTTGTGCAGGCATTTCCGCAGTCAAGTTTGCACAATGCTGAAACTTGTGGAGACAAGACAAGCAAAAGTTGGACCTACTTCACCTGTTACAACCACCAAGTGATGTTTATTTGATGACTACTTCCAGGTGTCAGGCAGAGGTGCCTAGATCCCATTTCACAGCACTCATAGGCTTTTAGTAAAGCTAATGAAAAAGGTGGATAACCATAGATTGGACATTTACCTTGCTTGCTTATTGCTGAAAAAAAAAAAAAGATATATATATATATAAATACAGTATATATTTCAAAATCTTACTAAGATTATTTCCTGGATCAGATCTTATTTTTAATGACAGCAAGGAATTTAACATTTATATTTCATGAGCCTTGTTTTTAAAATTCTTCTTTAGGTCAAAATCTGAACTACTAGCTCCAAACTAATTCATCATTGGTGATTGTCTGAAAAGAATAAATTCAACTGACACATCGAGTCAAAGTATATTGAAAATCTGTTAAACTTTTGGAGAGTACTACCATTTTCAAGAAACATTTAAAAAATTTATCCCTGCGTTAACCCATGTGCCCTATGGAAAATACATGGTATGTCCTCAATTGTTTCCTGTAGGCCTATGAATGTACAATGAATAACTTGTAAAGAATAAAAGGGTTAAATGGGACAATTTTCTACTGACAGACTTGCTTACACCTTTATTTACACACATTAATGAGAAAACACGCAGAAAGTGTTAGGTATAGGTGTCTACATAACAATACTACTTACGAACACACTCAGCACTGGCTTCACAGGGTGGAACAAAACACGGGTTAACTCTTTCAATGCACTTGAAGCCTTGCAGACATGTTGTAGCCTGTTATAAATAATAATAAAAATATTTTATTTTGAGACAAACAGTTGCAAAATTCGTTCTACCTATGAGAATATTTAATGTAGAAAGCAACTCAGTTAACCTTTTATGAATCCATTGCTATCATTCCCTTATGCATCAAAATAAAAATTTTTAATTTCATTTCTAAAAGTATCTACTTAAATAGATTTTTGTAATTATGATGCTATTCAAACATTACATCTAGAAATTACCTTTGTTTTTTTTTTTTAAATTTAACCTAACAAAATACTCACTGTGCAAGGTGTGAAGCCAAAAGGGAAATCTGGTAATGGTTCAACCACTTTTCCATAGCAGACCTGTTAACAATAAGGAATTTGTTAATTTCTGGTCATGCTAAGAACATCATCAGTGTGGTATCTTGTACAATAGGGGTTTGAACTTCTGGACCCAACATAATAAACAAAGGTTAAAGTGCAATAAAGACTACCTAATACAGTATTAGAGTTGGTCCACACTAATTTCTTGTGATTTTGAAAAATGGCTCTAGCTCCGACAGCCAAATTTTAAATTGTCGAGGTCAATATATTTTAGGTCTGTCTGTAGTAATCAGTCATGTATATTCACTTTCCAACATCTTCAGTTTTAACTTTCTGATAGATTGTCAGTTTTTTGCCAATTAAAATTAGTAATGTATTATCATCTATTTTAGAATACATTGTGAAGTGAATGCTTCATAATAAAATAAAAGAAAGATTATGCAATATTGTTAATTAATCAGAATTTCTTTTCAATGGTAAAATATCATATAAAAGAACTCAGTAGAATGTATGGCGATTCAAACTTTAAGACTGTCTTGTGATGATCCTGGTAAAGCATTATCCACTTGAAGGACACCTGACATGGTCTGCATGTCAATCAGGTCTACCTGACTTCCTCAAGAGAAATCATTGGTCAGACTTCTGTGGCATCTCTGGTTATGTTGAAACTTCTCAGCAAATTCCTTGGTCATTTTTGTCATGTCCCCTATGGCCAGTTGCAGCTGAGATCTTGATTTTGTCAAATATCCTTGATGGTGACATAATACATCAGTTGTCTGCCTTCTGATCAACCCTTCCTAATACATTTTTCAGCATCCCTGAAAAACTTCACACTCAGATAGCAGATAATACTCGTCTTTAGAGCCCTGTACTTTTTGTAGAGATCTGCCTTGAAGAGTTCCCCAGCTGTCTGCACCTGTTTGAATTTAAGTTGGAGGAAAATTTCTCTTGCTATACAAAACATTGTTCATTGATCGGATCATTCATTCTTTATGTTGTCTCACAACACCTTTGCTACCAGTTGGCTTCACAAATTTCTTCACCTGAATGAGGAGAATAACTCATTATAGTCTGAAGATGACTAAAAATTAAGGTGATGCATTGCAAGTTTGTATCATTGCGATCCTCAAAATCCAGCTTTAGAATGTCAGTCATTTTCCCAAAATGCTGCAACATATATAATTAAAAGCTGACAGTAAGCCCAGATATTAAGGGGGGGGAATTTAGAACAGGATAATGGATCAGAAGAATTTCACTCATTTTAAATGCCTAGAATTTCAATAATTTCACTAAATGATTGATTTTATAAACTGATTGCAATGACCATGCAAATAAGAGAAATACCAGCTAGAGAAAAACTTAAATGTCCATGCAAATTTCCAAAGGTTTGTAACAAAACATTTGTAATCTTCACAAATTTATCAGAGCTTTAGAGATTATTGAAAATTGAACAATGGGGGGAAAAAAACACTTAAATTGTTATCATTAAAAATCCTTTTATAATTAATTAACCATTGGCAACTTTTACTAATCTTTTCTTTATAATTATTATAACTTGATGTAGAATTAATATGAGATTTATGAATTTTTTATGTTTATTTTTTAAAAATATGAAATTCCTAATGGAGAGAGTTTCTTTTTTAAATGGTAGTTAGAACTTTGGATTGGATGAGATTTAAAGGGGAGAAAAATCCAAGAAAATTAAGATGTTGGCATTGTTTCTTTTATGTGGTAGAAAATTCAGCTGTTAGATATTATAAAAGTAAACCCACTAGGAAGAAAGAAACAGAAGTATCCCGCAGTTCAACTGGAAATCGAAAACTTTGGGAAACAATTTTTAAAAAAAAACTGCTAAGAGAATGAAAATGTCTTGAATCAGTTCCATCAGAACACGGTGCTGAGTCAGGATGCGGCAATCGCTGTTGAGTTTAACAACAGCAGCCGTTCAGTAAAATTGTACTGATATCGGGTGAGGTAAAACAATTGTACGCCTCATAAAGGCTATTTTCCAGCATCATTAGCTGTTGTTTTGACGTTTAAACGCGACGTGTTACTTAACCCAACCTCAGAATCTTGTTTTCTTTTTACCTTATAAGGATTTATTTCAAACTACGGAGAGCATTACAATGTAAGAGGAAGAAACGAAGAACCATCCGGGTTCGAGAAGTTTTACATTTGGAGATATACGTGTGTATCTCTTGGTAATTATTTACTGCCGTCGTCGCTAAGAGTAGGCAATAATTACTCGTCTTTTTTTTCGGTCCGGGTGCAGAAACGTGATGTCGGGAGGCAGGTGAGCGTGGTTAGGTGATGAACGAGGACGGTGACAGAAAGACGGAAGTAACCAAGGTTCATATAATTTATAACGAGAATCGTCGGTTTTCTTTCCCCACTTCGCTACCGTGATCACGCCAGGCACGGGCCTCGCCTCGGGTTGTTATCCAAGCAGATGTCATAACAGGGGCCCCCCCTAATGACATTTTTATTGCTGATGCAAAAGACTCCGCTCCGCGCCTTTAGCGAGGATTTTCTTTTTTAAAAAAAATAAATAAATCAAAAATTTTAAATCGTAATATCTGATTTATATCGGTGTGCCGACATCATCGTGGCTGAGGGGCCTGGTATATTAAAAGATCCCAGAATGCCCTCCGGAGAGGAGAAATGCACGTCTGCGAAGTTAAAAAATAAGAATTTACTCCATTAATTCTTGTTCCCAGTGGCTTTGTTCTGTTTGTATTTATTAAACTTTACCGTGTCGCACTGCCATTAAATTCTGAAATAGAAGACGACCAACCTGACCTGCAAGAAAGCAGTGAGAAGGAGGAGGCCGCTTATCACATTCCTCATGCCCGTCATCGTCGGTGGACGCCAAACCGTTCTCTGTCTACCCCGACCAGCTGCGCTGATGTTTGAACTTAAGATAAACTGTTCTCTGCGAAAAGCTGGAGCCGATTAGTTCAGCTTTTTAAAGTATTTTCTGCGTGGGTGTTTCGCCTGCCATTGGCTGAGCGCGTGACAGGGTTGTCAACTCTTGAAACAACAGCAAAAACCCCTGACTTCAGTCCGAAATCGGAACGAACTGTCCCTAGCCCTCATCTATCGAGGCTGCTGCTGCCCCCCCCCCCACTAGACACTGTCTTTAATCCGAAAGCAACTGTTACTCAACACTCTCCGCTCTTCCTGAAATTAGGCAGAAAGTGTCACGAGAAAAACGGATATAAAATGGCCGTCCGGCTGGTAGGAAGTTTTATCGGATCTTTACTCGCGACGAACGGGGACGAGTCGGAGATGATGACAAACAGCGGAGGCCTGTTTGGTTAATAGTTTCAGTCCAGTCTTACGAGGTTGGACGTCGGATTAATAGCCAATAGAAGCCGGCTGGCTACAGTAGGGCCACATGCCGGGGCCTCTTAAATTAGACTGTTCGTGAGCGTAACAGGGCCCCCGACTGACATGTCTTGGCAGTTTCTATTAATAATAGAACAAGTGAGCCTAACGTAGTAAATAAGGGTGGCTGAGTTGGTGATTGTGTCGACACTGATGAGAATATCTTTATTAAAGGATAATAGTTATTGTTTTTAAGAAAAAAATTCTAACGAATCTACAGGGTGGTCCGAAAGTCTTGTTGTCCACCTCAAGAGGACCGTACCATGGATATAGGGTGGTGCAAGGTCTAGTGCATCATGTAAAAAAAAGAAGGGCAAGACGTATATACAAGTGCTTTATTACATACCAGTCAGGGGGGGGTGCTCTTTAAGGATCCAGAAGGTCAGTATGACAACCATCATTTTCGTGATACGAAATGATCCAGCGCCATGTCCTGTGAGGTATTTTGCGCAGCGCAGCCTTGTCGATTGTGTGAATGCAACCTATTACTGTCTACGCTTCTTATTAACAATATCTAAACATACCACTACAAAGACAAATGTGGGGGGTAACGACTTTCGGACCACCCTGTAGATAATTCTGTACTGCCGAGATTACCTACCTTTATTTGTGAAACCATACATGAATACAACCCAGCCTTTTAATTCCTTTTCATTTGTATCAATTCAGGAAAAAACTTGAGATAATACACAAAATCAAATAATTTTTCGGGGAAAATCCTACCAAAATCTTTCCATTTACACTCCAACTCGAGGTAAACCCCGCACTGTCTCCAGTTCCAGGTTTATACGTAGTATTCATGTAGGTAGAGAGTCAAACAAAAGCCGGTTTACCATGGTAACTAATATACAGGTATCCAGTACCTATATTTAAAAGTTTAGTAGGTGATAGATTTATACATACTTAACATTTCTCGTGCAAGTATAGTTTACTTGAACTACAAAAGTCTTTTGGGTTTGGGATTTTTAAAAGTTTTCATTTATAAACTCTAAAAGTGCAGATTTTCTTTTAATCGTTTTTTTTCCTTCAGAATATTCTAAAATAAAGGATTAATCCTAACCCTGCCCCCACCTGTTGATTTTCTCATAAAACGTCAACAGATTTCTCGTAGCTATATTTACTTAGGTTTTTGCAGTTTTTCATTTTTTAATTTAGAACTTTTCAATTTCCTAAAATCTGTTTTCAAACAGCTTTTATGTTTAATATTATTATATACAGTATTCAGTATTAAAAACTATTCTAGATCGATATCAGATGATGAAATCATGGCTATTCGTTTCTCGGGGACACTGTCAGGAACATATACCTTCATCTACTCAAACAACCCGTATCATTTTAAACACAGAGTATACGTCATCACAACTCAAACGATATGCCCTTACCATCGCCAACATAGACAATCTAATACGTATTTTCAAGTGTTTGTTTGTTACTCTTGCACAGCCAACCCATAGCACCTGAAGGCTCCAAATTTAGGGCGTAGGTAATTCAGAATCTTGGAAAAGTTTAAAGCTACCGAATGTTAGCTCTGGAGTCCATTTTTGGGGCCATCAAAGGTTGATTTTCAAAAGCCTTATAGAGTACACCTGGTTCACTGCACTCATTCAAAATAGGCGACCTAGCAGCCTGAAATTATAATGAAGGTACCTCAGTATCAAAGGCAGGATCCAAGGGTACCAGAGCCTGGCCTCAAAGGCCACCTTTCAAGGTTCAGAGTTACTGCAGCTTCACGGTACTCATTCAACTCTGAAGTGACCGCAGATTTCAAGTTTTCAACAATCAACCTTGAAGTCCATTTGAAAGCCATCAGCGGCAGTTTTTTGATACCGTACATGGTATAACTTTGATTGCTACAGGTTTCTCATCACCTTTATAAGCCAGCCCCATATTGGTCAGGTACTTTTTCAGATTCCAAAACAAGTCAGCTGAAACATAGCCATTATGCAATTTTACGAAGTCCCTTTGAAATCAAGAGAATCCAGTTCCCCATAAAATCCAGCTTTTCTGTGACCATCAATAAAGCACAGGGGCCAATCACTGAAAGCTGTTGGTCTCAATTTGGATGGTCCCTGCTGTTCCCATGGACAACTGTACGCTGGATGCTCCTGAAAATATCTCGACACGCGCAAACAATGTGCCTCCATCTTCACAAATACGAACGGTGCGTTGCTTTCTTATCAGGCCTTGTGAAGATAACCGATGCGATTTGTCTACCGGCCTCTTTTTTTCTTTGTAATACTGTTGTTAAACAGTATAAAAGCTGAGCTTCAAGTGATTATAACAATCAATTTTATTTTATCCTCTAAAACTGATTATTGTCTTTCAGTGATCAGAAGACCCGTTTCTTATTTAGCTGTCTTAATCTTGAGTGTTTCTTCCGTGGTGTGTACGAGCCGGTTGTTTCAGAGTCAGGGAATACTTCTTAACTTGAAATCATCATCGCTTTGACTGCAGACGGAGACACGTTTTTTTTCCTTCCCCCTTCTCTTGATGTGATCGTTAAACATTTTTTTTAAAAATGGCGACCTTGAAAATGATTAAATGATGAATGGCCCGAGCGCATATAATAACAATTTTTTTTAAAAAAAAAAAGCAGACTAAGGAAGTAATACAAAGGACATCGCTGTTGGACACTTGTATTAAAGCTGTCATATTAAGCGCACGTCTTTTCAATTTTTAAAGTTAATCGAAAGTTTTTCTGAACGCCTCAATATACAAAGCGCAATAACATCCCAGACGGTGTTAATGGGCAAACCCTACTTTTATCAAGACAGCCTTCGCCTTAATAACTGTTTTCCATACTCCGAGCGTGTGATTAAACAGTCTTTTGTAAATGGTCGATTGAAATGGTTTTCGATTCTTCCCGCAAAACCCTCCCACAGCTTCGTAGGACCTTTTGGACGCCTGGATTAACCTCCCTCTCCAGTTAATCCCACAACAGTCCGATGCCTGGAGGGGTGGTTTCCGAAATGCTGCCTTCACCTCCCTCATCATTCCAGCGACGTCCGACTGTTGACTTGGAACACCACAGACCCGGTTCGCAGAAGCTAATTTTAAAATCGTCTTTGGGACAGTCAGTCCATAGATACGTCTGTAGCTAAAAGATGTGATCCTTCACGTCCGTAACCCCATAGCCCTTTCTGTTGGAAATACCGCCAGCCTGGGCCTTTTTCTTTAAAACTGAATCCACTGCATTGAGTGACACTTTAAGTTTCCTGGCGATATCTCTGATGGTTCAGCTCTTGTCCCAATAATTTTGGAGTCTAACGTACGTTTGCACTGTGCCGTCGTCGTTGATACCAAGAACCATCATTCATCACTTTGCTATTGTGGCATCATTCACCCTCGGATATTGACCATGGAAGGTAAGATCGCTTCCTGCTGCTCTCCGGTCGTAAATGCACTAAGTCAGTGTATCCGTGGGAATGCTGAAATAAACAGCAGTAGTCTCCAGGAATAAGTTAATGAATGAGAACTTAATTTATTGTCGCGGTTTACATATGGCGAAAGAAAAATTGTTGAAACGGTTTTCTGTATAAACAAGAAACTAAACTCTGTAAAGCAGGAATCTGAGAAAAACTTTATGTGCAAGGTTGACATACGTGGTGATCAGAAGAAGTTTTTGTACTATGATTTCTAAAAAAAATACTGAAATCAGAATGTTTGTATATTAAAACATCGAGTGCTTTCTTTGTGTAAAATGCGTCACGTGTTCATGACATCTGTCGGTAGGTTTGGAGTCAAGCAGGAATAAAAGCCAGTAAACTCGTGATCGGTCGCCTAAGTGTTAGGTATTTATCTCAAGCCTTCTCTGGTTGTTTACTCAGCAGATCAAACAGGTGAAATCAATCATAATAATCCTGATTACTATCAAAGTGTGCATTCAGGGATCGATCTGAGAGCTCTTGAGACTTGCCTAATCAATTTTGCGGCAAACCTTTCTTTGTAAGACCTACGTTTCTGTCAGTCTACACCTGCGTCTGGATAACATTTAAGACTCTAACCCTCTCGAGAATAGAGCGGTTTTGTGTTGAACTAGTCATAAACAACAACAACAACAACAAACACATGGGATTAATTTTCCTCTCGGCTTGATCAACTATTTCCCATGAGAACTGATAAAACACTGAATTACAAATTTTATTTAACAAAATAAGATGGTAATTTTAGATCTTCATTACAAAGTGTGCATTGTTTTTCTCAAACTTCGCTGATAAATGTTTAAATCTTATTTTCAAAAGTCATTAAAGCAAAGATTCTTTTAAAATTGAAAATTACTTGAAGAAACTTCTAGAATTTGACATTTTCCATATTCATTGATATTTTATTGCCTTGCCTGACCTGAGCTGTCTACAATTGTTCTTAAGCTAAATTTTACGGAAGTAGGACAGAAAATATGGCGCAGAGCTTAGTATTAATTATCTCTAAAACTAAAGCAGGTGACATTTTACGTAACTAAGAAGCAGTCAACCAAAACTGTCAGGAAATCACAAACGATATGCTGTTTCATAATTGTACATAGTGCTATATGACGTTCGGTTATTCTGTAATTCTTTTAATTATATAAAAATATAGAATGTGAATAAAGAGAACAGTTTTTTTTTTTTTTCCGTTGTAGACGTCATCATACAACAGTCCAGTATCAAGTAGCTGATATTTACTCACTGACACCTGCTCCTATAAATCTACGCAGATGTACAGCATGCGTCGTGAGACTGTGGTTACAAAAAACTCCAACAGAACTCATCGTGGCAACAACACGATACAGTAGATGGTTTTGGGTCCAGTCGCAGATTCTTTTGTGGTATTTCCCCACTCTTCCTGGTGTCTGAAGCACTGGCTGGTGACTTCATACTTCAAGTAAACTTTTTGTAGACCATTAATCCCGTGCAGGAAAAGTGACTTATAACTAAACAACAATTTTGTATATGGTATTTCAGGAAAAATCCTAAAATTTGAGATTGGTTATGTTCCTGGGTCAAAACGTCGGCCAGCTCAGGTCGGTGAGACCGATCACCGGCGTCTTGTAGTGTAAGCGTTCCCGATGGTCTTGTTAGATATCCGGCATAGCCGGGGTACTCTATAAAGTCGAGCTGGCAGTGGTAAGGTGATTCCACGAATACCGAACCTTGGTGTCTCTCTCAGCACTTCTGGTTTGTTGAGATCGGCCCTACAGCCTCGCTTTAGGTCGATCTGAAAACACTGAAGATGCCGGCAACTCCAGATCGAATCGTCCCAACTTGCAGCTTCCAGCATTTTGTCCACTTTGGAAGAATCATAGCAAATTTTCTATACAGTAAACCCCCAGATCTGCCTTGTATGATTGCCATATATAATACAATTGCTATCACAAGGTGCACAACACATGCTAGAAGCTGCACATTCTTCTAGTGGCTACGCGTGCAGAAAATTACGTCAGTAATGCACAAGAGAAACAGTTGACCAATATCATTACTTCTCATTGAAGTTAACTTTGAAAATACTGCGTAAATATATATATTTTTATCACACTAGAATTTTCTTATTTATCTTGATAAAGTCGAATTAAACCTGCTTAATTTGCATAATGGTGTAAGGTTATTAACGTATGGAAGGGCCACCCGCTGTGTAGTTTACCTCCGCGTGGGGAAACGAGCGAAATTGTGAAATGCGACAATATGAAATCTATCATGCGAACACGTGATTCCCACAGAGGCCTTGAGACAAATGGGAGTGTGGAAGTACTGTATTTAAAATCAGACGTTTAAGTTGTCATGGGTGCAGTGTCCAGATGTATGAGTAAGATATGAAGATAGATATTTGTTGTTCTTATTTCTCGGGTGATAAAACTTTGGGTGTAACTCTTATGTTTCATATTTGATTGATAAGCTAAAAGGACAGGTTCTGGAAAACAATAGAAAAGAAATATTTTGTTCACTAAATCTACGCAGATAAGCACTGAGCAGTAGCTTTCGTGGTATGAATAAAGTGTTGCTTTAACGGGAATATCAGCTGAAAAGATGTAGCGTTCATTACTGCTGTTTTCTACAGCAGCGTCATAAGTGGCTAAAAAAATAACTTTGTGTTCTTTTTTTGTGCGCCTAAGTTCTAACCTAGAAAGTGTACGGGTGTGGGGTGTAGCTGGATCGGCTGTCGAAGCGGTTTACGAGTAAGGCTTATCCAACACTAACTCCTTCCTCATTTATCCAGGTGCTTCCCTTCGAGTTTTCTCTCCCTATGACCTGGTAGGAGGTCAAGTTCTCTGACCTCTCGAAGTGAAGCCCGGCCGCTATTCGGTTGCTTACTCAAAGTTGATCGTTCAATTGAGGAGTCGACTGGTTTTGCTTGAAGCAACTCATCTAAAACTGCAAAATAGTTGCTTTTTCCCCCTGTAGGCGGTCCAGCGTCTGGTTAATTGACAGTTGCTTCCTGTCAGTCGGGCTGCAGATATTGATCTCGTATTTTTTCCGTAAGAGGGGCCTCACCTATCTTCTGGATATTAATTCGGTTGGAGCGGCTACTGCAGGCTATCCGATAACTCGGGAGGGGTTCAAAAGACGATCCTTCTTAGTTTGAGGAGCGACGTCTGCGCTGGCGACTTTTGATACCTTCAATCAGAATTTAGACCCAGGGGTCTTCATGCTGCTGGGTGACCGTGTCGTCGAGTCTCTCACCTGTCGGCTTCCATTTGTGCTTATTTCCCCTCTTGGCGAGCACCAAATAAAGTTTGTGGTAGGTGGTGTACCCGTCTAAACGACAGCTTTTAGAATATTTCCATCCATAGGGTAGAGACAGACAACAGCCCTCCCATAGTCCGGCTCAGGGCTGAGTTATAGATTATACCGTCTATTTTAACCGCATCACCTGTAGGGCTGGCTCCCTGCGCTGCTCTTACTCCATGCCTCTACATGTTTGCGGTCCTCACTACATTTTAAATGGATTTTAGGTTTGCCGCGTAGGGGCGGCGGCTCCCCCGTTAAAGACTTTAGCTACCTGCTCGGAAAATGGCGTCCGTCCGGGCTATCGCTTGTTCCTTTGATAGCACGGTTTTCGTCCGCTGGAATTTGCTCGCTGTTCGCTATGTTTAAGCCGCCTGGATGTCGGCGTAGGTGGATCGCCTGGAAGCAATCAGTTCGACTTCAGTGGCGGTATATACCCAGTCTGGCAGCTCTGTGGTTTTGATCTTATGCCCTAATCGAGGAGTAACTAGACTGCAAATTAGTCTTTTCTTACCTAGCTTTCTGCGGATTAAAGAAGGCCAATTATCTTCTAAATCGCGATTCTAAAACCATAGCTGAGGTGTTAGCAAACAGGCTGGCCAAAGTTACGCATACAATTATAGGCGAGGACCAGGGGTCGGGCCAGTCACGGACTCTCCACAGCTGATCAGAGAAACCTTCGTAGAGTAGACACGGAAGCTCCCAAACTGTCACGCTAGCCGTCCGATAGGGTAGACCAAGGAGGTTGTAATAGGGGAGGGGGCATGACGTCACAAACTCGAAGCCAATTCCGCCATCTTGGTCTGCTCATAAACAGAGAACTCGAACGAAGATGCCACCAACCTGTTCAGCTTTCGGCTGTACCAATCGTGAAAATAACCCCTCCGTTACCTTTCATCGGTAAGAATTGTATTTACTGTGCATGCTTACTTGAAAACTTTGTACAGACATTGAAAATGTTTTGTAAAAAGATCTTTTAGGGAGTTTTTGGCAGGGCGGGTGGGACTCAGACAGACAAGTCGGCGCAACAAGTTAATGTGTGATCATCACAGTGATGTGACAGGCTTCTTGTTAAATAATTATAGCACATGCTGTCCACTAGAATCTAATACAATCATGACATTACCTTGATAATGATAATAATACACTGAGTGAACCGCTATTAATCCTTTCTCAGAAGACAACCCTGATATGGTAAGGGAAGCAACTCTCCTCGATCTAGATTTTGTTTCCCAAACAACTTATCTAAACAGAATTAGAAACACACACACACAAATACATGCATTTAAATCACTTTTGTCTGAAGCGCTTTCATTGAAATGCATAATAATAATAATAATAATAATAATAATAATAATAATAATAATAATAATAATAATAATCATGTTTATTACTTAAGGCAAAATTTATCTCTCGGCTATTAGTGAATCACTTTCAAAATATCTTAATGTTTCTTCTTGATCTTTATCTAGTGCTATCTCTTCTATTACTTGTGCTATTTGTACATAGTCATCCTGTCCGCTTCTATTTTCATCTACTTTTATAATCCTGTTTGCATAAAACAGTGTAATCCACTGCCGTGATTCAGTTTGTGTAAAACACTTTTACATAATCTGTCACCCGTTATATTCTTCAGTTTTCCAAAAAATGAAGAATTGAGAGAAAAATGGATAAGAGCAACAAAGAGAGCCAACTTTAACCCATCAAAACCAGCAGTTTTGTGCTCTCGCCACTTTGCAGAAGATACTGACAGAACATCAGTTAGTTCTGTTCGAATTCGCAGTGGCAGGGTGCCTACTTTATTTGATTTTCCTCAGCATCTGCAAAGTGACAGCAAACTTAGAAAGCGACCATTCCCACGACAACCCGAACGTGATGTGGAGGATGTCAGTGACGCAATACCTCTGCCATGTATCACTCCTGAAAAGGCTTCACTGAAAAGGAAATTAGAACAAGCTGAACTGAAATTAGCCTTATCGAGAAAACGAATAAAGTTACTGTAGCAGTCAAAGCGACGGCTCATTGAAAAGAATGCTGACTTAAAAAACATCTGTCAATGTTATTAACAGTTCATCAAGTTGTAATAGACTTGTGCGATGTTAGTGCCGAGAGTATGTCATTATGTTCAGAGAAAATCGTTGTTTATGTAGCTGGTTTTGTAGTTTTCAAGTTGGAAACATCGATTATTTGTGAAACTTTTATCAATTCGCTTTTCAGTACTTTTCCAGTTCTCTAGAGGTTTCTTGTTCACCTCCGACTCTACATAGATCTGAAATAAAGAACCTGATTTTATTTGTTTAAACCCCGAGTCCCTGACGCACACGTGCGTGGCAGCTAGAAAACGTGTTCATCATTCATCTACGAAACTCGTGTAACAACATGAAATAAACACGAATAGATGATGGATGATGAAGAAAGTCACACCAGGCTCTTTTCTTGAATTTATTTCCAGTATTCAACTGTGTTGCCGGGTTGAATGCTAGTCCTTCCACACACAAAATCAGCCAAAAGGAAACACCAGGGCCTAACCTCGAAGACGAGTTTCCAACGCGATCTCCGCCTTCGTCTAGGCGTCGCTTCTTTCTGCGCTTACCAAGATGGCGGAAATAACCCAGACTGGCTTCACGTACTGGTGCACTGCCAACTCCCCTATTATAACCTCCTTGGGGGTAGACTGGGGCTTTCCGTTCAGGGCACTAAAAACAGTCTGGGTTCGGGGGAGACTTTATTGGTTGGATAGAGTCATGTCGCATCGATATCCAGACAAGAACTAGTCAGAACGGCTTTCGCGTCGGCTTACCTCAAACCTCTCGCGGATTACGGCAGGGCTGCCTTCTCAGTGCCCTACTGTAACGTAATCATAGCGGAGACACCTGCCTCGAGGAGAAAATCAAAGGGATAGAGATAACCGAGGCTAAAATTGTCCAGAATGCCGACGACACCACGATTATCCTACAGGAGGTGAAGGGCCTGCCATCTGTGTTTGACAAACAAGCTGTACGGGGACGCATCCGGTGCCCGAATTAACAGAGCCAAAACAGAGGGAGCGTGGCTGGGTTCTCTTTGGAGAAGGCATCACGACCCTGACCCTTTTGGTATTAACTGGGCAAGGGACAGAATAAAGATTCTGGGTATCGTGTTTCCTTTAGCCAGCCACATGAACGTATGTTTTGACAACTGGGAGCAACCGGTAGAAGACATTAAACGTAAACTAAAGGGCTGGCAAGCTCAGCTTTGTAGGTAAGGAAACTGTAATCAGTAGCCCCTTTATGATGCAGGAGTAAAATTTTAGGAATGCCACACTGGGTTCGAAACGCCATTTTCGCATAACTGAATGTGTTTTTGTGGTAAAGGTGTAAATAAATACCAAGTGAATAAACAGGTGATTCACATTCCGCGGGATCTGTGACTGGAACACTGTATATATAGCGAGCAAAAATCGGTGGCCAGCAGAAGAAAAATGTACTAGATATCATACGAGACGGCGGCATTAGGGGAAAATGGCAAATACTTTTCTCCCATCAGGTAGCTAAAGTCTTTAATACGTAAAACGCGATAGCCGCCCCGGGAATTAAACCTAGAATCCACCAAATGGTTAGCAATAACCTTGGTAGGTTCCACAAAACTAGCTTAGAAATATGGAGTAAGAGCAGCGCAGGGAGCCAGCCCTACAGGTGATGCGGTTAAAATAGACGGTATGATCTATAACTCAGCCCTGAGCCGGACTATGGGAGGGCTGTTGTCTGTCTCTACCCTATGGATGGAAATATTCTAAAAGCTGTCGTTTAGACGGGTACAACCACCTACCACAAACTTTATTGGTGCTCGCCAAGAGGGGAAATAAGCACAAATGGAAGCCGACAGGTGAGAGACTCGACGACACGGTCACCCAGCAGCATGAAGACCCCTGGGTCTAAATTCTGATTGAAGGTATCAAAAGTCGCCAGCGCAGACGTCGCTCCTCAAACTAAGAAGGATCGTCTTTTGAACCCCTCCCGAGTTATCGGATAGCCTGCAGTAGCCGCTCCAACCGAATTAATATCCAGAAGATAGGTGAGGCCGCTCTTACGGAAAAAATACGAGATCAATATCTGCAGCCCGACTGACAGGAAGCAACTGTCAATTAACCAGACGCGGACCGCCTACAGGGGGAAAAAGCAACTAATTTTGCAGTTTTAGATGAGTTGCTTCAAGCAAAACCAGTCGACTCCTCAATTGAACGATCAACTTTGAGTAAGCAACCGAATAGCGGCCGGGCTTCACTTCGAGAGGTCAGAGAACTTGACCTCCTACCAGGTCATAGGGAGAGAAAACTCGTAGAGAAGCACCTGGATAAATGGGGAAGGAGTTGGTGTAGGATAAGCCGCCGAACCGATCCAGCTGCACTTTACAGTACAGTGAAAAAGTTTCCAGTTTGAATAAAAATGTTTAGCTCACAAAGAAAGTAAAAGGTTATGGGCTCGCCAGCCCTTAACTTACTTTTTATGTCCTCAACTAATTTTTGTTAGTTTTCCTTATCTCTGTTTTTGTTGCTAGCTAAGGGAAAAAAAAACAAACTATACCCAGAATTTGTATTCTGTCCGTAGCTCATCTAATACACGAAAGATCAGGGTTGCGGTGGACTTTCCGAAGAGAGCCTAGCCACGATCTCTTGGTTTTGGTTTTGTTAATTTGACCACCAGATGCGTCGTTATACTGCTTGAGATTGTCAAAGACAACTGACATACTCCTCGTGTTCCGTAGGATGAATGTGATTATTGTCGTCGTACTAGATGATTCTAGATTCTAATTTACCGCTTATCGATATCCCTGCGATTTTCTGCTCAGCACGGATTACACAGGCCAGCGTCTTTGCAATCACAACATACGGAACGGCACTGAGAGTGCAGCCCTGTCGTATTCCACTGGAAGGTTTAAAGTAAGCCGACGTCTAACCGTTCTGAATAATTCTTGTCTGGATATCCAAGTAAAAATTTCATTCGTTTGATAAAGTCTTTCACGAACCCAAAATATTTCGAGTGTCTTAAAGAGGAAATCTCACTTTATCTTATCGAATGCTTTCACCTGATCGACGGCTGCTGTGCAGCCTTCCTTGTCTATTTTATGCAGACAGAGCCCGTAATAGACACCTACTTCGAACTGAGCAGGTTAGATTCTCCCTAATAATTTTATACCTAACTGCAGCTACCCTGTTTTCCAACACCTTAGCTATGATCTTATAATCGTAATTTAGGAACTAATAGGCCCCCGATCATCCAGACAGTCCCGCTCGTCTTCCTTAAACAGTGGCACTGCGCTTGCTAAGGGAACAGCCCCTTGATCGAACGCACTATTAACTACGGCTGTCAGATCGCCAACTAATAGATAATCCAAACCTTTTATAGAACTCTGGCGTAAAACCATTGCTCCCAGGGGATTTATCGTTTTTTAATGCCCTAATGACATCTTTTAGTTAATTTTCTTTCATGGAGTCTTCACAAAAGCATGATTTCTATGGGCTCTAGTTTACTATCTAAGTAACTCAGAAGAGTGTCCTGAGCTTGAAAACAATTTCTTTCCATAGAGCTGTTTATAATATCGAATTTATTCTTTAATGATATTGCCTATATCAGTTATGATGCCGCCATCTTTAGTTTTTAATCTGGTAATTAGTTTAAACTATCACCTATTTTTTTTTCTAATGCACAGAAGACTTTGCTACATCATTCCTAATTACCTGCGCTCTGGCCCTTATTCTAGCGCCTGCTGCTTTATGGCTATTGAAATTAACTCTTTTAAAATAGGATAGATCCTATCTACGTTAGGGGGGGTTTTAGTTTTGTTTTAAATTGGATTTTTTTTAATTTTATTTGCGCTAATTGGATTATTTATCCGCTAATGCTTATAGGGATATCTTAATATTCCCCTAACTTGGGAACGACTTTATGCTATCAAATAAGCGTAACAGTGAAAACACTAATTGAGACTTCCTTCCTGGAGAAAAGAAGATATTCCGACGCCATTTTCATACACCAGCTAAACAGCTGCAAACATTAAATGCAAAGAATCGCATCAGCCAGTGCCCAAGTCGATTGAATTACGCGCAGTTTCCCGCGAGACTAATTTTACTTAATTAACATACTAATACATATTAAACAGATGTCCAATAAAAGTGCGACTCCACCACCATCCCTACAACATTAGCTGGCTTCAGTCATCCTAGTTGTCTGTCTTATCTTGAGGTGAGTCTTTCCTTGTTCTGTTTTGTTTCTATATTTCATTTCGAAAACTATGCATTTCTTAGCAATTATTTTTTAAAAAAATTTTTAAGAAGAATCTGTTAGAAAGGCAACAAAACTTGACTAACAATAAGAGAAACTAAGGTGGGGGAGGGAGAGAAAAAGCATAAACCGCGGTCACTCAAGAGATTTTCGAATTTTCGAATATCGCTGCGTTCAATAACAACTCTGAACGAGACTTCATCAAAGAGAATCGCAGCGACAGAGAGACTTCACGGTCAGGTAGAAAACAACTTCATTACTTAGTGTACTTACTGTCAACCGGTTACTTTCGTGAAATGAGGATTCCATCAATCAATCAACTAAATAAAGATTGTGAGTTATTGAGTGAAAGTTTTTCAAAAGTAGAAGTGATTAGTTACCTGGGTTTTGTCGCCGCCTCCGGTTGACAGTCGGCGCGGAAGTGATGAGGGAAATCGAAAGATGCCTGGGCACTTACAACAGGGGTAAAGGGGTAGCTGGGAAGACGTTAGAGCAATCCAACCCATTGAAAACGCCAGACACGGATCAAATCTGAGGGCCGAGCAACTCCAACATTGTCAAACGCTTTGGTCTGGTCAAGAGAAAGAAAAAAAATCGGGTCGCTGCGATAGAGTGAGTGCGCATGACGGAACGATTAGGGGCACTACAAGCCTGGCGTGGAGACAAAGTTGAAAGAACTGGATATAGATGGCGTTGTAGTAGTTTAGAAAGGATGTTTTCGATTATTAGGCTTAATTGGGCCGGGTGCGAGTTTTGGAAAGAGTTTAACTGTAAACTGCAAAGAAAGGAAGAGGGGGAAAAAAAGATTAAAACTTTTTGTTTAAATAAAAATTAATAAGTAAAAAAGGTTTTATCTATATATTACTAAAACTCTGATCTTGTATGTATGCATGTATGTATGTTTCCGAAACTCCGTCTAAACGGTGCACGAAAGCGCTATAATTTTATGATCACCTTACTCGCCATCCGACTGCGGTGCGCAGTAGCAAGTTTCGTTTAAATCGGGCAACGAATAATGGAATAATTAAGACTTTTGTAATTATTACTAGCAAACCATGTGTTTGAATTTAGTGGCTGCTTTGTCCTAATTTATCGAGAACGAGGAAAGGCCGATCCTAATAGGTCAAGAGCAGTGACGTAAACGAGCCCAGGCCGATCCTAATTGGTCAAGAGCAGTGGCGTAAACGAGCCCAGGCCGATCCTAATAGGTCAAGAGCAGTGGCGTAAACGAGCCCAGGCCGATCCTAATTGGTCAAGAGCAGTGGCGTAAACGAGCCCAGGCCGATCCTAATAGGTCAAGAGCAGTGGCGTAAACGAGCCCAGGCCGATCCTAATTGGTCAAGAGCAGTGACCTAGACCGAAATCGAGAACGAGGCTACTACGGCTGCGTCCAGTGGTTGTTTTGTCTGGAGCGAGAACGTCCGGTGGTCAGGTGCCACATTACGATCTGGCAGTCATTTTGACCACAGGGTGAGGCGCCCGGAGGTTATAGGCGAGTGTGCGGCAACAAGGTTCATTAAGACTTTTGTAATTATTACTGGCAATGCAGTGTGTTTTAATTTAGCGGTTGCCAAGAATGCTGTGATTAAACGCGTGCTTCCTTAAACACCGACTCCTGATGTAAATGCCCAACTCTTCATAAAATTAAAGTTTGATCACCCGATAATATTAAAATTGTGTGTCGTCTTTTTGTCATCAACCGCTGTCACAATGGGAACCCAGCGGGTTCACGGGTCGTCTAGTAAAACTTAAAAGTAAGACCTTCGGGACCCGGGGATTCATCGATCCTAATGACAACCCCGACGGCGGAAAGAGATACTTAAAGAAGATTGTTCAGATGGAGACGGGGTTATCAGGATAAGGGACATCATGAACAGATAGAGTATAACCCTGACGAAGAAGTAGTTCGTATGTGGTTCCCAGGAAAACTGACGGGAGAAAACCAAGTGGGTGGATGAATGGACGATCTAACCTCAAGAAGTAAGGTATACCCTTCTGTTTTCTCTTAAGCCCAAGTGACTATGTAACGCTGTTCGTTGTCAGGGTTCGCACCGATGGTTGGTTACTCCAAAGGATTTTTCGCGAGTCTTGTTCCAGTTGAAGCGCCATCTGTAAAAGCTGCTGCGCGTTCAGCTCCAGTAAGCGAGCGAATTCTTCCGCCGCATCACTACTCGAGAAAGAAGGAATGTGATTTTGTTATTGTTAAAGTCATTGGCACGTGGTTTGTTTGCGGTGATGGACCCCCAGACCTACAGTTCTTGACTTCTGTTTAAGCTTACACTCAGCTAGAAAGGGAGTATTTGGAGAGCAGCAGGCCATTCCGCAGTTACCCAGACCCCTATTAGAACTCCTCTCTTTAGCTGCGGGACCCTCGGCCATGCTTTTTGTTGTCGCAAGGCAATAAATCAAAGGTGTCCACGGTAAGAAGACCTATCATTCTGTTATTCGTGACTTCCAGTCATGCAACATCAATCTTAAACTAAATACTGGTTTTACTAATTCCAGAAATGGCTAACAGAAAAGTCATCGCAGTGTTGCTTGCTGTCTTCCTGCAGGTACTCGCTGTTTTCCTTTTTACCTTGTTTGTACTATACCTGTTTCTATTAGAGAAAATAAGTGAAATAAGGTAGATGAACCTAATAAGATCCGTACTTTGGTTTTTCATTAATATTAACTTCAACTGACAACTTTTGGTTACTCTTTGAGCTTTCTAGTTAAAACTATTTTGGGATTAACGGGTAATGAGAAAGCAGGAAAGAAGACAATGGTTTAAGGGCTTCGGGATATCAATGAGTTAAATGTTTATTTGATCATATACCTGCGGCAAGTTCGGTCTGACGGAACACCTGTTGAAGGCTGAAGATCTGAGAAAGCGCTTGTCAAGATCAGAATTGGCTGAGAGGCGACAGTCAGACAAGTTCCTAGTCGAAGACTGAGAATCAAAGCAGGTACTGTTATCAAAGGCGCAGCCATTGCTTGCGTTTCCCCATTGATTTCTTTCCCTATGAATACAAGCGTGGTCGGAAATAATACTTTTTTTTCTTCTAATGGGTAAGATATCAGTTGCTTTGGACGCACTTAAAATATTATCCATTGTTACTGCCTTTGACCAGACCGGAGTAAATATTCTTCCAAATACATCTTTTGTTATTTTTCAATGTGTTTCGCCGTGCCACACTTCCAGGACTCCCTATTCTCAATGACTTTAGCATGGAAGGGGGTCTTAGTCACGTGGTCGCACTTCACGTTTTGCTTTTGAAGGAAAACAAAGCAGATTTGCACCAAAACCATCAGCTATCAGTTACATACACAATCCCCGGGTGCAAGTGGCATTTCACTCCATCGGAAATTAGTGGCACAGCCCCTTCTAGCGAGAACCTCGCAAAGTGCTGCAGCCAATTTATAGAAATATTATTTGCCATGTTTCCTTTTAGAGCCATTTGAAAAAACTGACAATGGTGGAAGATCGCCACCAAACCACTATTTCCTTCTTTGCCCATTGAGAAGAATTATTGGTGGCACCGAATTTCCAACAGCACTTGCACACGCTGCAACAGTTCAAATTCTCGGCATGCTCTTGAGGAGCGAGGTGAGCTCTTATTCTTCCCCTTTGGAGCTACAACTCTTTCGCTGGTACACAAGGTCAGTCTGCACGAGAAAGTCATCAGTTCTGTTTGACTCATCCTTCAGTACTTCGCCACGGCCGATGGAGCTCTTTTTGGATGTGCCGTGTTCCTGCAAGTTATCCGTGGCCGACAAAACTCGAGGCAGGTTACATAAGATGAATATTGCAATCATTGAACATAAACAAATACATTCACTAAGCATTCGAAAGTAAAATAATGCAAAAGAAGAATAGAATTTAGCGCGCCTTCATTACTTGCAAAATGAGGTAGTTCCAATGCTGATCGTGTGCAATAAGATTAAATGAATTATACACAAGTTCTTTATTGGACTTATTCATATTTTAAAAACATCAAGAAAACAACAACAACAAAAAATAATAACGGCATTTTTACTTCACTTTCTTGTTCTTCCTGATGTAATTCCTCAATTTTCTAGCGATAAGAAATGTCTGGAGTTAATGGACAGCTTATTTAAATATTATATGTAATATATTTAACTAGAAAATCTGTTCGATTGCGAGTTACAGCCTCTTGTCTGTCTCTGTGCGCGCACAGGATTCCAAAAAATTTGCTTCCTGTCAGTCGGGCTGCAGATATTGATCTCGTATTTTTTCCGTAAGAGGGGCCTCACCTATCTTCTGGATATTAATTCGGTTGGAGCGGCTACTGCAGGCTATCCGATAACTCGGGAGGGGTTCAAAAGACGATCCTTCTTAGTTTGAGGAGCGACGTCTGTGCTGGCGACTTTTGATACCTTCAATCAGAATTTAGACCCAGGGGTCTTCATGCTGTGACGGCCACTTCCGTCATCTAGTTGTAAACTTTTCATTTCCTGCCTGCACACATCCCTTCCGCTCGCTCGTTCCTTAAAACTAGACGTAATTCCTGAAATTGCGGTTTCTTGCTGTCTGAGATAATAAATCGAGAGTATGTCGCTTTATTCAATCGTTTAGTTGTCTATAATTTGCGAGTTAATGATCCGTAGAGGTCAACTCATGTCCTTGCAGGTTTTAGTAGGACCCTCATATATCCTTGTCGTGATTTTTACTGTGGGTTTCATTGATGGTTATCAAAAAGGATAGTCGCCAACTAGATTTTTTTGGTTGCCAATGGCGACTCAGAGACCATATATTTTGGAGCCAGTTTGCCACTTGATTAGGATCTATATACCTGCACCTGACCTAAACTGCAGATGCAAAACAGGTTGACCACAGGTGATTTTGCAGCACTATACATGATTTTAACGAGCGCATTTGCAGTCGGTCTAACAGATACGAAGAAAGGCAAAAAAATGATAGGGTTCGAATGAGGGATGATACTGGATGTACGTCTAGCAGCTGCCACAGTGGCCAAGACAGTATTGTTTTGTTGGTAGACTGCACCAAGACATCAGTCATTCAAGTTCATCACCGATAGCAAAAAGTGAAAAAAATGTCTGCTGCAAGGTAGAAATTGTGGTGACAAACACAGAGTGACAGAAAGACAGTTAGACAGGATACTTAAGTCCAACTGTCATTAGACAATAAACCAAATGAACACCTATCTTGAGCACTGCATGGCAGTAGAAGGCTACTACATAAACCTCTGATCACAGTTACCAACGTGAAAAGACGCCTCGTGTGTTGTAAAGAGAGCAAACATTAGACTGAGGACTGACGAAAAGTGACACGGTCAGACGAGTGGCTTCACCCTTTCTTGCACAGATTGGAGAAAGCCACACGAATCACCCAACCCCTCTTGTGCAGTGCCAAATATCCAGGCCTCTGGTGGTGGAGGCATGTTTTGCTGGCATATTCTGGGCCTCTTTAGAAGGCAAAATGTGTATCTTGATGGGGAAAGCTACTTCCAAGAGTCCTCCCATCCACTGTGCCCACACTGAGCATTCATTTTTTGACAAACATGACAGATATAATAGACTTCTTCCATGGCCAGGACAATCTCTCTCTCTCTCAATATAACTGAGCATCTGTTAGATGAACTTAAAAGACACAGTTGCTATCACAGTCCTCTGCCTAACTCATTCCGTAAAATATTAAAAATTAAATGGAAAAATATCCCACAGGAGCCTTCCAAAACTTGTGGATTATATGCCACACTGTATTATGGCTGGACATAACATGTTATTAGGTATAGGTCCTAATAAAGTGGCCAGCCAGTTATATCCTGATTTTAGTACCATTATAAAAAATGTCTAGTTTCATTCTAAAAAAGCTAAATAAAACAAAAAATCTTCTACCCTTTTGTCAATAACAAAGTCTCAAAAATAAGATTTTTTTATGGAACTCTTTAGGTATAGTAATTGTCTTTCAGTGTTGTCACTCAAACTATTATTTTTTTACAATCACAGGTTTAACTGATTCTGCAAATTATAAAAATCAGGCTAAGCAGCAAAGTATTCTGTAAAACTGTGGTTCCTCATCTTGAATATATGTTCAAAAGTGCTGTTTAAATCTTTTAGCCAAATTTGTCTGTGTACGTTCCTATCTGACATCAAACTAAATTAAATTGAATCACCATATTTATGATGAGAGAGATACTCAATTACTATGAGTTGCTTGTTGGATGCTTAACTGTGCAAGCTTTTGATTACAAATCTGATGCAAATAAATCAGAATTTTTTTTCATAGTCAAATGCAATAAGGTTGTTGTTGAAATTAAAAAGTCTGATTTATCTCCCTTACTTGATAGCACAAGTATTTAAATTTGTCGTCTTTCACTGCTAAGGTTAAATGGTCAATGTTGCCATGTAATCTATGCCTACATTTGAGATCGTGATAACTGTTTGCAGCAGAACTTTTCTTTGTAATTCAGTGTAAGATGAAACAAATTTTGCATGTTTCCATCCACAAAAAACTAAAGATGGATGGTAAAATCAGTTGAAAACTCTTAAGAAATTATGCTACTTGAAGGCAAAAATTAGTTTTAAAAAGCAGGTAAAACAGCAGCAAGTATTATCCCATTGAAAACAGTTTAGGATAACCTGTATAAAGTAAAATGAAAAAAATGGGTGTGTGCAAGAGAGTCAAATAGAATTTTTATAAAATATATTTATAGTAGATCTAAAGCACATTTCGGTACACTAAAATCCTGTTCAGTGTTATGCAATTGTAACTTTGAACTTTCTTGTCTACAACCAAGTGCTTTTAAAACAATATATTTGACTGGCTTCCAATCCAGCTTAACTGCATGTCAGAATAAAGTTTTCAAACTTGGACTCCATCGTTCATTGGTCATCTGTTGTTGGTGCTGCAATGTCTTATCTGCAGTGCCTGAATATAATTCTAAAGCTGTGGTAGAATGGCTGGCAAGGCACAATTCAGCGGGGAATTGAGTCAAAATGTAGACAGACCACTCTCCCAAAGGCACAAGAAAAATGGGGGATGAATTTATTCTCTGTATGTACTATCATCATACTGAAAATTGCATCTCAGACCTTCACAAGGCTTACCTGAACCCCTACATCCCTACCAAGCAAATCAGAGCTTCTGGGCATACCGTCCTACCCCCCGACATTAAGCAAAACTTAAAAAGGTTCACATTGTATTTATAATCCTCTAAAATGCTCTCCACAGTTGGAAGATTTAAACTGACGAAGGAATTCCCATACTTTGGTTAGTTAACTCCATAAAAGGCTGTGTAGCAAGATATCCTGTAAAAAGATTTGAATTGATTTTTTTTGAATTTCTGTTCTTAAAGTAGTGATTTTGTATAACTCATTTTAAATATGCATTTATCGTATTTTGGGATTTTATTCAAATACTGTTCATTCTTTTTGTTTTTAAAAAAGGTATCAATACAAGTGTTTTATTTTCTTAAATTTAGTATAGTTTTCATGAATAATTTGTTCAATGTTATTCTTAATTCTCTTTTTACCTCATTTTTGTCCTAAGCTAATTTTACCAGTACTAGTTAGTTAAATAATTAATTTAGATTCCCTCAACTGTAATTATTACTAATGGCAATAGCATTGAGAGGAAAAACTAAGTATCTGAACGTGAATAGTTCATCAATTATCATCTCACAAATTACCCCACCAATATTCATACAAGACTTCTGTCATGGTGTTTTACTTACTTTTCATATACTTGCAGATTTTTACTGGACAGGTGCGAGCATCCACCTGCAAAGTAAGTAACATTAAATATTCTAAAGGATTGATTTAATGCTCCCAGAGAAAGAAAAACTGATCAAATGAAGATTTTTTTTAGTATTTCACATTATCCAATATTTTGTGCCAAATCTAGTGAATATAGTGGGTGGGGGAAGCAATGGAATGTTGTGCTTGGCCAAAAATTCTTGTGTGGAAAGTGCTGAAGGTGACAGTGCATTGTCATGATGCAAAATCCACAAACCTGACTCCCATTTTTCAGGCTGCTTCTTTCAAAATGCATCTCTTAGGCATTTCAGAACAGCCAAATAAAACTATCAATTCACCGTCTGACCTTGTGGAATGACCTCATACAGCACAACACCTTCACTGTCAAAAACAATCAGTATCATCTTCACATTTGGTTGAGGTGACAACAGGATCTTCCACTGAGATGGCTGATTCTTAGTCTCGCAGTTGTGGCCATAAACCCAAGTCTCATCACCTGTAATGATGTTGAGCAAGAAGTTTTCATCATTTGCTGAGTAAGAACTAGCAAGACGAACTTTGCTGAAACACACCTGAATCCCAAATCTTGAGTCAAAATCATTTGACATCAAATCATCATTCATTTTTTACCACAAATCATGTCACAAACACAAGTGACAGATTCCTCACTATGCAAGATTGATGGACAGCTGGCATGGATCATCATCAACAGAAGTTCAGCCATTTTTAAACTGAGCATACCACTCAAACATTTTTGAATAGCTGAGAGCTTCAACCCCAAATGTGGTTTTGAACATTTCATAAGTATTCCATGGCTGTCTTACCAAGTTTCACGCAGAATTTGATGCACACATGTTGCTCCTTCAAGTCAAACATTTTACAATGGGACAGAAATAAACATGTCAGCACAAAACAGCATCACTCAGAACTGAGACAAGATGGCAGCTTCCTGCCAGAGGTGATGTCAGCAAGTGTTGCCAACAATGCAACTTTTAAAATATATAAACAAGGTCATAATATTAAAAAATTAAGCTTTGTTTTTTTCACAACTAATGACAATCTGAACAGCATACTACTATTATTGTTTTTTAAAGAGTATTTGTATAAATTTCGTTAAAGCTATTACTGTACTAGGCAAGTGTGATTACCAGCTAGATGTTATTTTAAAAACTGGTTGTTACTATTCATACACTTGAAATTCCCTTTGTGATATCTTTAAAGCTGTAGCATAATTAGACAAAATGACATTAGATTACTTTGTTAATATTTTTGGGAGTTTTCCTAAAATAGAATGGCTGCTTAACTGCCACATTTTTCCACAACTGTCATTGCTACACATCTGGTCTAATATTCATATATTTTTTCCAGACTATCAAATGCAGAAGAGGCTATGTGTGTGTGGAGAGACTCATTTATTGTTTCATCCCACCTTGTCCCACACAGGCCAGCTGTGTCAGTAAGCATTTTCTGTCAGTCAATTCATCTGCAATAATAAACTTTCATCATCAGTGAAAATAAAACAAAGGGAGCAATATTATTTGTAGCTAGGTCCAAACCATTAGTGAGTAAAAGCTAAAGTATCAAATACTGATTCTACTCTATTAGCGGTAAGATTGTCCAGGTTTTATCAAGATACCCTCATTAAAAAAAAAAAACAAACAAACAAAAAAGCTAGTTAACTTGTTTTGATAGTTACGATTATTCATCATTTCTTTTTGCTAATATTATCAAACTTGACAACAATATAAAAGCTGAACCCCGACTCTTGCTGTGGCAACATTTAAGTGAATTCATACCGGATCACATCGAGGAGTAAATACAAATTGTGGCAAAGACTTAAGTCAATAGGGCGCATTTTGTTTCGACTTTCTTGAAATAACCAGTACTGATTGGTATTCATAAAATCAAAGAACAGGATCCTCAGAACTGACCATGAAATAGCAGAGTCAGCTGGACCATGAACAAAGCTGATGCTACCGTTAAGCAAAATATTTCTTAGTGTCATTACAATCACCTGCCCTCTTACCTTAGGCAGTTAACCTTTTCATAACAAGAAAACTGCTGCGAGTATTTTTAGTTAGAACTAAAAAAAAAAATACAATTTCAGGGCGGCAAATATTTATTTTACCACCACAACATTAAAAAATAAATTACGTTGTTTTTGCTTTTCAGGAAGATGCTCAGGATTTCCCATCCCAATACCAAAAGAAGTTACCTGCTTGTATGATTCAGAGTGTGGATATGGTAAAAGGTGTTGCAGCAATGGGTATGGTACTGTGTGCAAAAGAAAATGTAAGTTACCATCATAAGAGATTGACCTGATTAAGAGACAAAGCAGTTCCTCACTAATAAATGTTAACATATTTCCAATAGGTCTTTTTCACAAAATTCTAAATAATTATTCTATCCATTATCATGAGAAATACTGATCTGGAAAATGCAGTTCAAAAAATGGTTTGGGGTTATTATTAGCAAATATTTCAATCATGAAGAACACAGCATCTTAGCTATGAAAGCTTTAATAATTCTAAGGTTTATTATATAAAGCCTTGGTTTTTCCACATCTTGTGTGCGTTGTGGTGTGGAGACCGTATTTAATTATTGAAAGTGTTTAGACAGATTCTTTAAAATTAAGTTATTGCACAGAGCCAGTTTGGATTTTAAACACTTGAAGCAGGTTACCATAAATTTAACCAGCTGGGTAAAACTAAAATTATGATCCTTAATTATTAGAATTCCAAAGGCATACATTTTCTTTTAATGCCTTGAAAATTTCACTTATATTTCAGATAAGCCTGGTTACTGTCCTTTTCTACAACCAAACATTTGCGTTCATCAATGCTATGATGACTTTGACTGCTATGGAAAATACATATGTTGCAGTAATGGATGTGGAAAGATTTGTACACATCCAATATTCCCATACAAATAATTTATGCTCGTTTTAACTGTACACTTTCATGTAATTCAGTGTATTTCTCACTACTGTGTAACTAATAAATAAAGCATCTAAAATCATGTTGTCTCATTGAATTTCGTGTCCATGAAAGTTTCACGACATAGATCCATTGTGACATCACATCATTTTTCAATGTGGTTACTGCTAGTAGCTAAGAAACAACCTGTAGCAAAATGGAAAATAAAATTATCGAGAAAACAAGGCAGCACATGAGCATTTCTAAATTCTTCAGTGTGGCAAAATTTTTTTGAACATGATAGCTGTCCCTTGTTAGAGAACAAAAAGTGATTCTAGACTATACATAAATAACATAAAACTACTTAAATGGGAAAGTTTATCTGCCAACTTTTGCAGTAGATAATTTTAATTCAGGGACATGTAACCTGTTTATCATCTGACTGTAGCCCAAAGCATTTAACTTATATTGAAGGTATTTTAATAAACTTTTGACTTGTTTTTTGCATAAAGGCCAGGACACCATTTTAATTTGTGTAATGGAGGTAATTTCTTCTTGCCTCCCTAACTGATTTCACGAGTCTTCTTGAAATAAACCGACAAAATGGTGCACAGATCCACTGTCACTGCACCTAAACTGAATGAGACATTACAAGAGCTTGCTTGCATTTTTAGGAAGTGATGTCACGGCCCTGTGCTTTTTCCTATGCTGCTGTCTGCTATAAATGAACATTTTGTCAGTTGAATATAAATTTGCTTCAGCAATCGTCAAGCCACCATTGCCCTGAACATGGATTAGTTTATCATCAGCAAAAGACAAAAGTGAAAATTAAACAACACACCAGATGTCTGCAAGAAATACGCAGAAAACTCGTAACATCCAAGAGCAGCACAGAACTGTTAAGAAAGATCGGGAAGAATCATTGTGTAACTGAAAAGCAGGGTAAGCCATACTGTCTGCTTTGCTCATACTCTCTGTCAATTGTCAATTTGTAATACAATATGAAACATTTTGAAACTCAGCATTCAGAATTCCACAAGTACCAGTCTGCTGGTAGTAGAAACAAACTTAAAAATCAGGAATCTGAAACAAGATTTACTGAGTCTCAGTTGGTTAGCATCCCTTTGTATTTGCTGACTTCTAGCAAGAAAATGAAAACTGCTCTGTGATGAGAAGTGACTTTTAGATTTGTTCCTTACAGCTAACAGACCATCTGAATTTAGAACTTCAAAGGAAAAGAGAGAGTTCTTAACATAGTTATCCTGATGATTTTGGGTTTCACGAGCAAACTTCACCTGAGAGAGATTCTACCCACTTTCCGAATTTCTCTTCAACAGTTGAAATGGATGTGGTGGGAAACCTGGACACTTTTGACTGTTGTGTTTCTTACTGAAGTTAAAGAAAACTTTGAATTCAGATTCATGGAGTTAAAACTGAAAACAACCAACTCAGTTTGTTAAGAATCCTTAGACTTCCCTTTTGCAAATGCAGAAGAAATTGCTGAATTCTTCAACATTGAAAAAGAAGATATGGAAAACAAACTGAACTGAACTGCAAGCAGAAGGGAGAAGTTATTTGAGTTAAAATGCACAGGGTTTTGGTAAATGTGAAAATGCATTAAAAAGTCAAGCCTTAGAAATGCGGTAACAAAATTTCTATTTTTTATTGTTTCAGCATATACATGCAAATTTACATTTTCTTTGATTGGGAAGATTAAATAAAAACTCTGATCCAGTCTGATTGACTGACTGACAATCATCTGGAAGCATAGCCAAGATCCACTGTTGGATCTACAATTCTACCTACAAATGAAAAGTTTCAAGATTCCAAGAGGCTTTTATCCTTTCTATATTTCCAAATCAGTACATGCTTGTGTTGTACAGGAAAGTAAAAATGTCGTTCAGGACACGTCTGAATATTTTAGTCTGAGAAACTTTTCAAAATCACTTATCTTCTAATCATCATGAAAAATCTCTTTGTTATTATTAGAGAAAGAAAATTAAACTTTTACTTTTCAAAAAGGTTGCTGAATCAGTCATAATGAAAGGGAGATGTAAATAGTTGCTGTGTTGTATAGCACAAAAGAATGTCATACAGGCAAATTGAATCCATTCAATATTTTTGGAGGGAATATCTGTTTGTCAGCCATTTACCCAACATCATGTGAATAAAATAGTATTTTGGAATTCCTACATGCTATCAATTGCTAGATATTTTTTTGGTACAAGTTGATAGTACTTATCTGATACAGACTTGTTTCCTATACATATCATAAATTTGTTGTTTCATGATTCTAACAAGACAACTAAGAGGAAGTACTAATAAATGAAAGTGAGATAATCCAAAATAAATGCTTCTGAAACAGCTCAAATGAAGCTTTTGTCTGTCATCTAAGAACAATGATGATACAATAAACAAAAAACTTCTCAATTAATTGGAATTCAAGAGCATTAGTAAAGGTGGACAGATTTGACAGCAATACCAAATATTAAGTCTTGCCACTGTTCTAAAAAACAGATGAAACTGTTTATTTTGAGTGGTGTTGAGCCCACTGTACCCTAAGACAGTGTAAAAGATTTAGTAGTGCTTTTACAAAGAGTTCATGTAAACAAGGTCACCCAGACAACACTGATGTCTGTTTGCATTTGGGGTTTGTCTGAATAATGCAGCTTGATTGCACTAGTAATAGTAGACTCATAAATAATAAAAATCAAGAAAAAATTACGAGATTCTTCCTTATCAGCATGTCACACAAAGAATGTTGTATGGGGAGAGCCTTGATCGTGGACTATCAGCTGAAGGATTGATGGTATGGCCTAGTCAACAGCCATGAGCAGTGCTGCTAGTACAAAGTTAGAAAAGAAAAATGGATGAATTAAAGTAATGACTTTGAACTTTTCCATCCAAATATGCCGTGTGTGACAAATGATTCTGTCCTATGTCGGTTCACCAGCTATTTTTTCCCCGTTGCCATGTTTAATCTTTTAAAGTATTTTTGATTGAACCAATTTATCTAAAACCGATGCTTTATGACTCTAAGATGAAAGGTCAAATACAGATCTTGCTAAAATAATGCAACGTATCTTTCTTACATGATTTTGTCAAAATTGAATCCCTTAGCAAAATCTGCAATATTTGAATAAAACTGCGATGGCCAAAAATTAATTTCCTAGTAACTTTGATAGCCTGAGAATACCAGATACTCACAGACAAAATAAAATCACTTTCAAGACTTAAGTAAAATGTCCACTTGAGCATGGAATTGCCATCACTTCACTTGTGCCTGACTTTGATGCCATAGAAGCTCAAAATATTAATGCCAAGTATCCACACTGAGCCACATTAAGTAGATATTGTAAGGAATGTGGTTTAGCTGTTTATTAATTATGTTACTTCTCCAATATTTATTCTACATGTCCCTGTATGCATAGTGCAGCTAAGCACTAAAGTTCGATTATTCTTTAGTGATGCATGTCTTGCTATAAATATTAGGTTTAGCTAGTTTTCTGGACATGCAGTCCATGATGAAAATTTGCTTGCACACACAGGCCTTAATGTTATTAGATTCCGAAAAGCTAATATCAAAACTAATGCAACAAAATTAGTGAATCTTATAACTAGCTGTTAGTTGGCAAATCCATCAAATAAATGACGGCTTTTTTTTTTGTGTGATAAAAAAAGGGACCTTTTTTATTGAAAACTAAAAAATATACTTTGCTTGTTACAGCGAATTCTATTCTGAAAACTATTACCTATTGTTAACAGCTTTAAAGTAGTAATATTCCAATGGGGTCATCATGTAAGCTTTCTTGACACGAAACTTCCAGCTTATTATTTTAAAGACGACTAAACTGATATAAATAAATAAATAATAAAAACATCAAATGACAGCCAACTTATTCCCATGCTGGCAAATGATTTCTAATGGGTAGTTCTTAATATTAACAACTATACGATGTGTAGCTGACAACAAAGCAGAACTAGTTTTTGTTTTGTTTTTATTTACCTCATATACAAGACAACTATTGGAAGATGGCAGAAAGTAAACAAAGTCACGATGAGCTAAACAACCTGGAGAGAATTTCTCGTCTTGTTTTAAATGAGTTGTCAGGAGAACAAAAATTTGACAATGTAAAACCACTTGAATCATTATCAGTTCCTCCTTCCATGTACTGCACAGGCCTTTCTCAAACTTCTCTAAAGTTACTGACGTGAATTCCCTCTGAGAAGCAGAGACTTACTGAGACAATATTAAAGTGAAGACTTTTTAAAATGTCTACATTATAATTTTTTTTTAGCGTTTTTAATTATGGAAAATAAAAAAAAATACTGCTTAAGTGTATACTTAGTTTTATTATGGTGCATTTAACAAATGCCACATTAAGTATTTCTATTCAACTTTATTTATAGTTCCTACTAATCAAATTCCCAGTACTTGTTTGTTTTCTTTTATGAATTTAGAATAATATGATAAGTGACTTGGTATAAATTCCACTTGTAATATTATTCATCTCACAATGGTGAATAAAATAAAGATTCTTCTTTTCTTTTTAATCTCCCTGCTTTCTGTTCTCTGAATCCTCTGCTAACTCTAGCAACACCTGGCAGGTGAGCTACAGCTGTTTGGTTATCAGAACCACTCCCACTTCCACCTATGTATTTTTTGTTGTCTATCAGAAAACCCCAATCTCACTTAATGCTTTAGAAATAGCAGACTACAACTGCTCTGTTGGTTTTTAATGGTGCTTTATGTAATGCTCACAAATTTCTTAAGTATGGTTAGACAATCAATCAATGGAGCCAACAGTTTTCCCTCATGTACCATTAAATAATTAACCATGGCAATACTAGAGGCTGAGTCAGTATATAAGTTACCTTAGCATTGCAAGAGTTAATTAAAATCCATGTAGATCTATTTTACTATAATGCACTGAAATTTACAATGATCATCATGGCTTCCTCAACTTCTACTGTAAATGGATAAATAATGGTCAGCACCTTTTCAAGTCTGCTTGGACACTTTCAGCGAGAGACTCCAACTGTTTTTTCCAAGGTCTGCTGGTCAGTGTCGTTAGTGAGTTCATTGTCCCAGGTCACCCCTTCATCTAGACCGCATTCTGACTCTGCATCATCTACTCCTAATAAAAAAAAAAAAATTGATTCAAAAACTAGCAAACAGAAGCATTACTTCAATTTCAGATCCAGAATAGTAGTAAAGAAAGGTATAAAGAAATAAAAAAAGATAGACATGCAGTGTAAATTTGTTTGCAATACATTAGGCTTGTAAACTACTGCAATATATTATGGTCATGTTAATGTTACCATGTCTGAACAATGACAACACTATTGTTTCTCAAGGCTTTCATTGCAAACTATCAGCAACATCTCAGTACTGCTAATGTCATTACGTCTCAATTATTGTTGATGTTAACATACATGTGAATGTTGATGATGTTATTTCAAATGTCAACAACATTCACACAGTTATTTACCTTCTGTAAAAATGAAGCCTCTCTCTTTCCTCACATGGTCATTTGCAACAATCCTCACAATTTTTGCTTTCTCAGGATAGTTTTCTCTAAAGTAACTAACATCTGTTTTTCTCCGTGCATCACTGATAATCCAGACAGACTTGCTAGATTCACTGCCTGTTGTAGCCAACCGGCAGAAATATCCAGGATCTTTGTTCCGTTTTTCCTCACCCCATCTGATCATGTCTGTGCGATACTGTTCCTTATAAGCTGAGGCATCCAGTAATTTGCTAAAGTCCAGTTCATGCTCCTGTCATTACAAAACAATCAATCACCATCTGGTTGACTTGGAGGCAAATAATCCAAGATCAGCAAGTGGCACATATTTCAAAACTAATCCTGGGTCTAAGAGAAATAATCTCTACCCATTTACTAAGATATATCAACATGGAACTAAAAGCAAGCAGCCAGCAGGTACAGAACTAGTTATACAGACAAAAGATTTTCACCTCTGAAGAAATTATACCTATGCATGCTCAGTGTAACCGTGTTATGGTAATCTAGGTAAATTTTAAAATACAAGAGTTTATCAACAAAAGGCTGAGAGTGCATAAAGTCAAGTGTAGTCAAATTACTGTTGAATTTATGTCCCACTTTGTTGTTATTCACATAGATCTACCCCCCCCACTATTTTTTAAACCATTACACACTACCTATTAATATAACGGGTAAACTACCTAAGAAGATTGGAAGTATAATAGTTCATTCACGAGTGAACTAGAATACATCATCACATCTTACTGTTACACTGGAAATTTATATATTAGCATCTCAGAAAAAAAAACAAACAATCACACAAAAGTTGACTGTCCTTATATGTCAGTTCTATTAAAATGGCATTAGAGTAAATTCTAGGTAGATAAAACTTTGGTATTATTTGAGCAGTCTTCAAGAATCAATCAGATGTTGCCAATTGATGATACAAAAGGAACAACAACACAAATACAAATGATCATACCTCCAAGTAGGTCTTTCATAAGGGAGTATATAGGGAACATTTGTGCAGGTCCTCCTTCGTATGTGTTATTTAGCTGGGTCCTGCTATGAAGCTTCCATTTTCTGGGATTCTGAAGGAACATATCAATCACCACTAAGACAACTTACCAATCAAATGTTTTAACAACTGGAAGCTACTGTATATAGCTTACCTTAGCATATTGACTCTTTAGGGGCCCAGAGAGACGCATAATTCCACACACATTTTCACCCAACCTGCAAACGTTATGCAAAAAGCTAATAGTAGTTCAAGTCTACAGTCAGTTATATATTTATAGTAGTTACCAATTAAATATCTGCTCAGTGGTACTGACACGTGTAATTTTAACTCATTATCAATACCATTTGAAAATAAAATATAGTAGAAGTGAGAGATTAAGGAAGGCAGAAATGCCATACACCGAAATCGTGCTAACATCATGGTGACAATGAACAGATATTTTCCTCCATATTTACACAAATGTAAATTATGATCGTCTACAAATGTGCTAAAGATTTTCCCTGGCTGGAGGAAGGTATCACGAGAACTGACTGATATAGTGATATTGAGAACAAGACAGTTTTCATACTTAAGCGTCGCTGTAAAAATAAATGTTCGAAAATTATCCTTTAACAGTCGGGTGTGTTGTACTGCCCTGTAAAATACCAGCCGGAGTATAGAAGCCTTACAATGCGCTTAACTGCGGTAGATTTTGAAAAGACGGGCCCCAACGGCTCTACCCTAATATAACTACCGTACCAGTTTGAAGTAAGTATAACTGCAGTTTAATTATTACGGATGAAAGCAGGTGCTCGGGAAGAAAAAGAAAGAAAGAAAAGAAATTAAGGAAGTTCCATTAGCACAGGGTGAGCGGATAAAAGGCGCAGGAAGTTTACAACACACGAAAAAGTCTGCAGGTCATTAACATTTACAGTTTACACTACCAGTATATTTCTCCAGTTTTCGAATCTTCCCCCGAGAACATCATCAGCTCTCGATTCAATGATAAAAAAATACGATGGCGATCAAAATTATCTTCTGATCTCGGCGCGAATGAAAGGTTCCGTCGGTCAAATTTTTATTGCTTACCTTTTTTTAAGTAGATCCGCAACGTAATCTTTGCCAGATTTCCTCTTTCCACTCAATACGAGAACTACTCTAGGTTCCGATGTCATTGTCCGGCTGGTGTGCGCTGTAACGGGTGCAGCATTATCGACTAGTCAGTTCTTCCAAACGAAATCGGTGTAAACGTATCACAGTCCCTGATCCGTGGTGTTAGGCTACTTTTTGGCATTTGATCCTCTACCTACTACTAAAACCTCAGAAGAATCAATAAATAAAAAGCTTATCAATTGTTTAAATTGTATATAGATGGAATAAACTGCTGACGATAATTTCTGATGTTTACGTGAATGAGTTTTTAAAAATTGCAATTCTCTTCCCCATGCCAATTACTAACTCTTATAATATAAAAGGTAAACAAATTGCTTAAAAACAAGTCAAAAGTTAAAAAACAAAATATCTAACATTATTGCCCAGAAAAAGACCAAACAGTAAATATCTATTAAAATTCATTACCTTACCTTTAGTTTTTTTTCAAAAACCACAAAACAGAAAATAACATAGTACATTTTTAAAGCTATTTTAAAGCAAAATCATGGAACAACAAGATACCAAACATCTTTTAAAAAAGATCAATTAGTAACAAATAAAATTTGACAAACAAACTGCTATTAGAAAACAGTATTTACAAAATCAAGTGCCTTTTATAAACTACATTTAAAACACTCACATACCAATTAAAAATATGAGAACAGAGCCTCAGGAATATAAATTAGAGTGACTAGTGTCATCATTCAAAATTTGAGTACCTACCTTACAATGTATTACAGCTACATATTACGAGCACCAAAGGTAGAAAGCTTTTGAATGCATTCTCTCTTGGTGAAATATTTTAGTGTATGGCAAAAAACTAAAATTACAATTTATTCAAAAAAATATCTATAAAGTTCTACTTTAACAAAACATTAAAGTGTGAATAATGTTTAATGGATATTCTACAGACACTGTAGCAAACAAGCTGAATCTTTATAATCACAGAACACTTAAAAATATTTTAAGGTAAAATTATATTTCAAAGACCTAAAAAGTGTTTATAGAGAACAAACTTGTTACTGACAACTTTCAGTATTTAAATATTTAACAGTGACAGAAAATTATAATAAACTTAAAGACAGACATCATATTTGTTTGTTTTATGCTGATTATAAAATGATATTAATTTTATAGCTTTTTTGTAATATTTAAAGTAAATATAGCCAGTTTTCTTCAAGCTATAATCTTTATTTCCTGTTCTTCGTATTCTCCATTGTTTCAGTTTAGTTTAGTTATTCTTTAACTATATATACTCAGTGTGGAATTTATCCAAAAAGACTATAACCTCTCTTATCTTTGTTTCAACAAAGTATTTAAAAAAGTTAATTTTAGTTATTAATTATGTTATGGCAAGGTTCCCTATCTTTCTTGTTAATATTAGGCTGTAACAAAAGTTTTCGTTTTCTTTTACTGTAACAATGAGACTTCGCTGAACGTGAAGTTTATTAATCAAAGTAAGTTCCATTACAATCAATACACTTCTGCCAATCGGTTACAAGCTCATTTATACCATTTTGAAAAAAATCTGGATTTCTGGAGTCGATAAATGGTTGGAAAGCAGTTTCAATTGCTGCTTAGTTGGAGGAGGATTTCATATGTAGGAAGCTGTCAATGTGCTTGAAAAAGTGGTAATCTGTGGGAGAAAGGTCTGGTGAATAGGTTGGGTGAGGGAGAACTTCGTACCCCAACATGTTCACTTTCTGAAGTCACTTTTGCAACATGAGGACAAGCATTGTCATGGAGCTGGAGTAGGCCTCTTTTCACCAGTACCAGCTGTCATTGGGAGAGTTTCTGATGAACAATGTTTAATTCACAACAGTACCTTTCAGCTGTGATGGTTTTGCCAGGTTTTGTTTCTTATGACAAGCAAAAAGCAGATCTCCAATTGACGATTTGTTTGTTCATTCAACTCATGAGGTACCCACTTGTCAAGCCTTACCTCGCTGACTGTGTCAAGATGCCGGGAAGCAGTTGCAGTGCTTACGTCAAGCTCTCCAGCAATTTCTCGCACCGTTTTTCTTGGATCTGCTTCAACTGAGGCTTTCAGACGGTCGTCATCACAGCTGAATGGACGTCCGCTACACTTCTTATCTTCGAGGCTCACATCTCCTGATTGAAACTTTGCAAACCATCGTTGTACTGTGTACTCATTTGCAGTGTTCTTGCCCCATGCTTGTTTAATGTTACGAGTTGCCTCACTCGCTTTGTGCCCTAGTTTGAACTCATGAAACAAAATGGCACGAAAACTTTTTCTATCCATGCTTCACTCAGAATCCTGAAACAAATATCCATTTTATGATTTTTAAAAAGGTAGGTTTTGCATAATGTGTGCCAAAGCGTGCCGATTTATAACTCATCTACATATCACCTTCATAAGTGTGCAGAAAAATGAACCACAAATCAACATAATATAAAAACCGACAAAACTTTTGTAACAACCTAATATCTACAGTTCAGAGTTAATTAATTCATGTCTCACAAATAATGATTAATTATATGTTGAAAGGCAATAAAAACTGATTTTGTTAATTTTTTGAAAATATCAATGGATTAAAATTATGAACAGTTTTTAGAAATGTGTTAATTTTTCTGAATTCAGCAGACATTTTTGATTTCTGTTAACTTGCACAGACAGATTATGATCTAGTTCTCCACTTACGTATTCCTGGAGAAATAGCTCATGCTCAAACTTTAGGCAAACATTGGAACAAACATTTTACCAAATAAGCAATGGCATGTGACTTAACTGTTGGCAGTTATTCATAGCAGAGAGAGATAAATCAGTGATAGAACTGTCACTCTTTCAGAAAGAGATATTTGTCTCCATAGTCAGAGGATCCTATTTTATCAGCACCATTTAGCAAGCCATAGGCTTAGAATCAAGAAAATCTAGATCATCAAAGTTGGCATGACATAATCTCTTTTTTATGAATCTAGGTTTAACAAGTTTTGCTAATGGATGCAACAGAATTTATCAATGATAATGTAAAAGATCTGTCAGGGACTGCCTTCACAAGAGAGATTTGTTTGTCAACAGTGATGTCAGTGTGGATTGCTATTAATTACAATCTGATTCCAATTTATGACCACTAATGGAAACTGCTTGCTCCTTTTGTTAATGAACCATGGGTGGTGGGGGGAGCCAACGAGACTAGTCTTCCAGATTGACACTGCATGATTTCCACACAGCCAGACTCTTTGATGCAAATCATATTGAGCACCTGTGAGATGAGTTAAGACCAGAGTGCAATAATAACTCCATCCACCTTGGAATGTTATAGAGTCGACACTTTTGTGGTAGCAATAAATAATCACACACCTATAAAAGGTCCAATACTTGCCACAAAATGCAACCCAAAAATGCTGACAACTTCTAGCTTTATAATATCTCTAGGTTTCTTCTCAAGTTTTTTTTCAGTATCAACTTTCCTTAACTGCCCCCACACAAATTTCCTTGTTAAATGGCAGTAACATAAACAAAATCAACAAGCAACATCTCATTAAATAAAAATTTCTGACCTCACTATTCCCTAGGAAATCCTCTTCTTCATTACCTCATATTTATTTTTTGCCATAAATCAATCTAAAACCCTTCTGATCTAATTTCCAAGTTTTGTTTATTTAAAAGTAATCAAAGAAAATATTTTTTTCTAATATTAAGTAGACACAATCTGGGATTAAATTCTTCTATGCCACACATATTGAGTAATAGGTAATAGACAAATATCTCTATTCTAAATTCAAAGTTATTTTTTTTTGCAAAAGTTTGGAGAGAAGAGTTTGACATGAAAATTCAGGGTAGCTGTTGAATTAAGAAACTGCTGGAACAGCACCAGTGGTAGATTATTTTCAGTCGGTGAAAAGTCCATTCTTGTTAAAGACTTTTCTTTAATGTACTGTGAAGTCAGTGAGGGATGTAAAATGGAAAAGACTCATATGGACCAGGAAAAACAGGATGAGCTTAATGTACACTAGCTACAGACAGCTAGATAAAATGAATGCAATAAAAACAAATTTTTTTAGTGAATTGGTTTATTCTGAAGAGTCTTGAACAATCACTCCATAATAAAACAATGTGGCTACCAGGAGGATGAATGGAGTGTTTGGTCTTTAGCTACAACTTACTGGCCTGTATCTCAAGAATGGCTTTCGGTTGTGTGATCATCATGGCTGTAGCGACAGTTGTCGCCCAGGACACATTTCCCACTCTTAAATCGCTTACAGGAATATTGCTTGTAATTCACGCAGTCCTGAAAAAACAAATAAAAATTCTGGAAACAAAATAAAAAAAATTAATTTCTTCAAGAGTATTTTTTAAACATTTGAATTAAGCTTTGCTAATTCTCATAGAATTGCTCCAGAATACTTCCTCTACAAAAAACACAAAAAGGAAATAATTAAAAAAATGTACACTCAAGATCAACAAAAGCTTGTTGCTTAATTAGATAAACATAAGATAATGGACTACAACACAAATAAGGACCAACTTGTAGAACTGCATTAATTATAGTATAATAAATAAGCAGTTATGATTTTCAGAAACCAAATTCTTGTAACAAAAAACTAACTTTTGAACTACTTTTTCCACTTTGTAATAATTTCTATACAAAATTAAAAATAAATAAATTTTAAAATATTAAAGCTGATATGTGTGGAAGCAGATAAGCAATGGAAACCAATTTTCCCCAACTAAACATGAAAAATTTTCTTTTTCTTGTTAATATTGCATCAGTTCTAACAACCATCGTTTTTTTGCCATTAACTTTTAGCTGAGATTTACCAGACCCAAAATTTCACATTTTCCAAAGCACTGACTTGTGTAAAGACTTATTAATAAATGGCAAATAAAAACTAGTTTAAAATTCCATTTCCTGCTTTAAGATAATGTTTCCTTACAATGTGAATAACAAGCTCATGGATTTTTACAAACTTTCAACTACTCTCTTTTTTGTTTTGCTTGTTTTAACTGTCACCTGTTTTGTCTGTCAGGATGTTTAATTGGTTAGTCTGTGAACTACACCCAAAGTTACATCTCTTGAATCAACACATATTTCTCACATGGTTCCATTTTCAATTCTCTTTGTTCTAATGCTAAACAAAATACCTGATCTTGTTTATGCTTCCCCTGTTTTGTGTTCTTTTGGCTATCAGTGGGACCAGTTTTCTTAGCTCTAGGCTTTGGTCCCCATTCTGGTTCTGGGTTCATCTGCCAGCGAAGCAGGCCTTTCACGCGAGACGGTGGGTTTGCTTCAGGATGAAGCTCAAACGAGATGTTATGCTGTGACTCTTTCTCCAAAATTCCTTTGACAACAGTGCCTGGCTTCAAGTGGTGCTCTTTAATCGGATTTCTTTTTACCCAAGCTCTCATTATATCCTGAAAAGAGAACTTGCATGAGATAACTCAATACATCTAAGAGAAATTCTGTTTATTACAGTGCCACCAGACCGATCTATCACAATGCTTCCTACCATGACCTTGTGAGTAAAGTATTTAAAGTGCCATCTTAAATTATGTTTAAGAAATATTACAAGCGGAATCTTCTTACAATGAATATTTTCTTCTTCGCATATTACTTTTGATGCAATTTCATAGCTTCCACAAAATCTGTTAAACCAGCCAACACTTGGAATTTGTCATGTCCAAGCAGGTTTGCAAAGTTCAGTGCTTTTTGCCAGAACAAGTAGACAACTTTGCACAAACATCTTGAAACCAGGCAAAAACAGCTTTATCAATGGTATCGTAAAGTACATCACCACACTTTCCCTTTCATTTTGATCTGAGCTGGTTTCTTCAATTTCTCCCCAGTTTTGCCATGATTGTTAAGTGTGGATAACATAGTGTATACCTCCTTTTTATCAACCAGGATCTACTGTTTCCACCACTTTCATCTCTTTTTCCAATAAAAATTGCTTTGTTAGTGCAAGGAGAAATACAGTAATCAGCATATGCAAGTCATCTGAAAACTTGTGACTTGTGTGCTCCACCCCACAACTGTGGCTAACAATGTAAACAAATGATGACAGTTTTCACTGAAAGAAAAACTGTAAGTGGTGGAGGAAGCAGATTCATTTTAATACAAAAGAACTAGTTGCATTAGTGACTGGTAGTTGCTACAATCATACAGTTATGACAAAAAATGTTTCTCAGAATAAGTAAAAATACGTGTGCATATATTTCATGCTTTAAAAATAGCAATAGCTTTAGATATTGAGAAAAAAACTGTCCAGATGATTAGTTGTTACTCACCCAAATAACTTCAGCAGGGGCATCAGTTTTATGAGAATTCTGTGCAGCATGTGACTGTGATACTCGGTAACCAGCATTAAGAAGAGCAGATCTACAATATCAAAGAAGCTATTAACTTATCCTGGTGTTTAAAACATTGTTATCACAGTTTTCCATTCCTACTACTTAGTTGTCTACCTTCAGTAATTCTCATGAAATATTAGTCAAACCTCCCCTAAATTAGAGTATTGCTAAATTATCGATTGATCTGTCCACTCACAAATCCCTATTTTAGCCACATAAACCTTACCCAAATAATTCATTTCATTTGCACCTGTAATAGATCACCAGCAGTTACTACTACCAAAGACATTCCTTTCCCTTGCTCATGTATATAAAAAGCTTACCATATGTTTGTAGCCATCCATTGACAAAGAGACTAAAAAGCACTCAAATGATTAGAGAATAAAACCAGATTGCTAATATCTGAATAATAGTAATATATGAATGTGTATAGATGTCACTATGCATAATTAGATCAAAAGAGCAGCACAAGATTATTTTAAAAGACAGATTTAATTATTTCATTTACATGCATTACCAGATACACAGCCTATTCAAATAATTGGCCCTGTATTTAAAGAAATGCATTAAATAAGTGTCCATCTTCCATTTGAAGATACTACCACCATGAATAAACAGCTGGGTGATATTCAAATGCAATGTAGATGCTGCAAGAATATTTTAAATATACATGTAGTATGCATCATAAGAAATAGATTACATTAACTTTTTACTCGGTACCAAAGTGTTTTTAAAAGATAACCAAATAATATGTTTTGTTATATACTTTATAACCAGAATTAAACTGATGAATGTAAAAAAAATGAAGAAAATAAAACTTTACCAGTGAAAAAAACTTTTTGTATCACTTTCTGAAAATTTAATTGAAAAGTTATAAATAAAAGCTGATTGTAAGGCTGCATTAAACTAATTTACAAAAGATTGTTCAAGTTAGAAACTGCATAAATTTAAGATTTCACTGGTTTAAGACTGACCTAAAAAGCAATCTTAACATTAATAAAGGGGACCTTATGATATTTTTGAGTGCATTTACCTCATTTGCAGAAGACTTAATGACGAACAATGCAATGTGTTACAGAGTGCATCTGTCACATAGTAGAGAGGCACATCATGCAGTTCTTCCATGATCACTGTCAACATCCCTATTATTCGATCTCTGGTTTTCAGATGCAACAAACTTTCTATTCCTTTGAGAACCTTCTCTAAGAATTCTTGGTTATGTAAAGCTTCTGCCCAAATAGGTCCACCAAGATGATGTTTAAAGCCACAGTGGGAACACATTTGACTAACAGGAGGACCTGAGCCAGGGGTGTACTTGAAGTTACCCACTTTTGTTAGTGTTTTCTCTCCAAGACGCTGTAGAGAAAAGCTACCACAGCCTGTACAGCAGTATACCATCGCCATCTTGCTGACAGACTGTTTCACTTTTCCCTGGCCTGAATACACAGAAACAAAGACACGCACATAGAAATCAGCACTGACAGACAGTAAAGGCACAATGTACCTGGAATAACGATTGGCGTGAGATTCAATGGTTTGCAGGATAATTCGCAGTGCCATTTCATGGCAGAATTTTCCCTTCAATGACATAGCTCCATATTTGGAATAACAGGTCTCTCCTGCATTGCCACATAACACAGCAGTGTCTGTGCATGTAACACAAAGGAGGCCACCATCACTGACTGCCTGGACTGCTGCATCCAGAAATGGTGCTGGGCTACCATATGGATCTATATCAATAACATCGAAACGATCCTTGAAACCTTGATTTTGGTACATGACCATTCGTGCATCACCACAAGTAGCTTTCATTAAACCATCAAGTCTGTTCTTCTTGATGTTTTGTACTATAAAGTCTACTGCTGTCTTGTCAAAGTCATTTGCAGTGATTTCCTTTAAACCAGGTATTTCAAGTCCAAATCGAACTGACCGAAGACCTGAAGCTGCAAGTCCTTCAAAAACCCTTATGCCCTCTTCATATCTGACTCCTTCTTTCAGAACTGTTTCGTTTGAACAATCAAATTTGGAGCTCAATTGATCTGAAGAAACATTTGAATCTGGCATAATGTAAACACTTAGAGATTTGTTTTGATCACTACCATTACAGGAAGTGATCTCTTGTTTTTTTGAGCTATCAGGGTTCCTTTCAGTTTTTAAATTTTCTTTGGAAGCTTCTCTTTCCTTTGATTTTTTAAAATGTTCTTTTGCAAATTGTGTTATCACAGCAATTGTCAAATCTCTATTAAATTCTTGAACTGGATTATAAAATACAGACTTAGGGAAAAGAACTTCTGCTTTCCCCTCTGTAATGGTTTTAACATCAAGAGTACTCCTCACTTCATTTTCTGCTGCTGCTTCTGCCATTCTCAAGAATTTGTAAGAGCTAATGGACCTGCAACTGCATGAAATCCTGGAATATACGAGTGAAGGCACTCTGGACATTGAACTGAAAGAAAGAAAAAAATCCTTTGATATATCATCCAACTCAAGTTGTCTTCTTTTCAGTACATCATGTATCAGAAAAAACACAGAGGAATTTCAAAACATGCAAGTATTATTAATAACGAGTAATAAAGTCTTTCTGATTCACGTAGATTTATTTGCTGTATCATATAACTTTTCCGGATAAATGCGTGTCAACATTTCTAAGAAAATGTAATGTTTTCAATTTTGAAGTGCAAAGCGTGTTTCCAAAAGACTTGACTAATAAATAATAAATGTAAAAAATTAGTAAATTAAAACGGTGCAAAACTGTTTCACAAACTCACAAAGGATGCTCAAATTGGAAATACTTTTCCTTTATGCATCTTGATCAAGTCTATCGAGTCTAGACAATAATTAGGTTTTAAGTTTAACGAAGAAACTTTGTTCACTGAACAGTTTATCAGTATGATTCATTTAATGAACTATTAAAAAGGCACCGGTTGCTCTTTGTTGTTGCATAATTTTATCTATTAACGTGGACCATTTTCAATGACGAATGATCTGTATCCTATCAACGAAGCAAAGCATGAAATGGTTAATTCGACACTACTAAACAGAGATGCATTTTCAAACTAAAGAATATTAATAATAATAATAATAATAATAATAATAATAATAATAATAATAATAACGATTATTATCATCATCATCATCATGTAAAATCGGAAAGAAAGGTTAAGCACGGAATACCATTAAAACTTCTGGACTGGAGTACAGTTACAATCTGTCCGCCTCAGCTACCATCTTTAAACATACAACGGTGGTACGGTTTGAAAAACCCGATAACAAAAGTTCCAGATTTTACTTAAATTTTAAAATTCAAAAATACGAATTCTTTTATGTCATTATATTCGCACACACGCACCAAACCAAAAACATTATACACAAGCAACTATCTGAGAAAACTTAAAAATTTAATCTGCCATTTTTCAATGTATTCCATAACTTTAACACTTATTTAAGAGCGTATATACAAGGACATAGTATAATTTTATGCAAATGGTGTATTTATTGTCTTTATCAAAATGGAATTTTTTATTTAGAAAAGTAAAACGATAATTAAGTTGCTTGTCGTAAAGTTGAAAGAATACTAGTTAGTCCTCAAGTTAAAACAGTCTGCAAGAGAAATTTACTTCGGAAAATAAATGTAGTCGAAAAAAGACATACACCATAACTATTCGTAAATATTTTATTAAGCTTCATTAAGTATTACATTTTAAATAAAGTGCTTAAAAATAATATCTATTTTTTATTTACTCCCAATAACGATTTAATTTTTTTGAATTTTATTTTGAATTTTTTAAACGAGCGTCTACCAAGGTTGTCTTTCCCAATGCGACAAAAGATTCAGTTGAAGTGCAGTAGATGGCGCCAGCGCAAAAAAAAAAGAAAGAAAGAAGCAGCGAGGTTTCGCCATTTTGAAAAAAGTCAAAAGGATAAAATTTGATAAAGGTATGTCTGTACGATGTTCTTGGGTAAACCCGAGAAAATAGCTACTGACTATTAAGTTTTACTATCGTATTGTTGTCATTGTGCATATTTTATTGATTTTGAAGGTGTACCTAGCTGTTAATTAGTAATCTCGCCACGAGCCTGACTAAGTACAACCCTTTGACTCGAGTTTGCTTGGCTGACTTTTCATTTTGACTAAATTTTTGTTCTTCTTATCTTGTGGCTTGTACTACAAAACATAACTACTGAAAACTTGGCTGGCATCTCATTTTCGCTAAACTTTTGTCGTATATTTCCGGTCTTATTACTTATTTTCCGTCCTGTACTAAATATAGCCCTTCCCTACTGGCTGGCGGCAGTAATCATAGCTGTGTTCTCATAACGTTAGATTTTTGTGGTATCGTAAACGCGGGGTTAGTGAATAAATTATTATACAGTGATAACTAACCAACATACAACAAAACGTTATGGACGTAAGACGCCCGATTAATGTTGTTGTTTTCTTTGTGCGAACAGGGTTAAGAATTCTAGAAAAAAATGGTTTATTATGTTAGAATTATTATTGTTCTCTTCGTGATTGTTTATTAGAATTCGTTAGGGAACTTTTTAAAGTTTACTTTGAATGGAAAATTCATGCTTGTAATTTTTGTACATAGTTGTCTATAGTACGGTATACAAAGTTGTCTGCCCATGACAGGCTTTCATGACAAGTAGCATTCACCATTCAATCTTGAAATTTTTTGATAACGTAAATTCAATTCGTTATCATTTGAAGTGATTATAACATTTTTCTAAACTTTGGAACTAAACTATCAGTGAAATATATTAATTTAATTGGTAAAAGCTATCATGGTTTAAAAAAAAAAAGTACTTAACATATCTATTGGATACACTGTACTATTCTAATCCTAAGGTACGCCACAATTTCTTTTAGGGTACTAGCATTACTTTTGTACTGAAGCAACTTTAACTTTGCTTTTTATTTTCCATGGTTTAAAACGATTTTTACTATCAAATATTTTCTTTGTTTTTTCTGAAATTTAACTTATTTACCATAAATAGGTATAAATGAATTTTGAATAGCATAATAGTAATAATAAACTAAACCAACAGTCATTAAATTTATTTTTAAATACATTAAAAAATATATGGTCAAGGAAGCATTATTACTCTTATACATTTTGATTTAAAAATATCTAACCAGATTTCTTTTTTCTATTTTTTTTTTCTTTCCAATAATGCAAATTTTTGGATAATTCATAAAAAAATAGCAGCTGCTGGGCAGTCTAGCACTGCATTTCACAGGGTCTGGATATTGTAGCTGTTATTGAATAGAAGATTTTAAACTGTTTGCAAAGGTGATGTTCAGAGTTTACTGTTATCTGAATCCTGTTGATATTATTTTTTTGTCTGGCATGTATCACAATTTTGACACTAATTTAATAAACTAAAAAAAATTGCATATTAAATTTACCTGGTTGTTTCCCCTATACTGTAATAAATATAAAGAACTCAAGCTTATCACATTGCTACTTGGATTAATACCAAAAACTATTTTTAAAAAGCTCAAATTGTTACTCTATCCATTTATTTACAGAACTGAAAAATATCAAATTTTTTTGGAGTATATTTCCAAAATAAGGAAGGAAATAAATTTTAAGGGAAACCTTAAGAATAATAGCTGGTACCTAGTAGTACTAATAGCATGGGAGAATATTTAGTCATATCCATTCATAATCACTCTTCTAACCAAAGTATAGCACTCAACTGCCATATATGGACATGTTACTGTTCTTAAGGTTTAACAATTTTAATTCACTAGGTCTTCAATTATCTCTCTCTCATATATATTCATAGTGAAAATAAGTTATTTCTGTACACAGCTTTTCATCTCTTGTCAAGTAGAATCTAATCCTAGAAGTTTGTAGACAAAATTCAACTTTATGAATTTGAAATTGAATAGATTGAAGACTAAAGATTGAACATTTTAAAATATTACTATTTTTACTAATTAGCAGCTTCTATACCTGAAAAATTTGCAATAATTGAGTATGTAAGAAAATGTTGTACTCTTTGTTTTACTTTAGTTTTTGAATTTTGAAGCTAATATTGGTAAATTGAATTCCTACATTAAAAGACAAACTGACTTAATAAATTTCACAAAATAATAGTCATTTAATAAAAATACAATTACAGGCATCTACAAAAGTTTAAAATAAGATAAACACATGGAATTCTGTGCTGTTGATCTTCTCATATTCCCAACAGGTCTCTGAATTTCTAATAATATTGAATTTTGACCTTGCTGTTGCTCTCTTGCTTTATGCAGGGAAACTTTCAGCTGTAATATGGAGCATAGGTTCCTCAAAAACAACTTTTTAAATAGATATCCCTCCACTCAAAAGAACTCTGTAGTCTACTATATGCTATTGATTGTTGTTGCACTCTAGTGCTGACAAGATACATGACCTGGCACTGAGTATAGGTTTCTTTCATGTATTAGGAGGCAAACTTTGAATAATAATTATCAGGGCTCCAAAAAGTTTTAAAAATTTGGTAGCCAGAAGAAATTTCTAGTTGCCAGCTAAATTACAGTAGGGAGATCAAGTTAATTTTTTTGTCTTTTGGGCAGACCAAAGCTTAGTTAACCAAGTATCTGAGAATTGCTTTCTATCATTCATGCTGGAGTTCATGATTACATATTTTTCTGTAAGTGAAGCATTGCATATCTTCTGCAAATGATTTAGGTTGGAGTAGATTTACCATCTAAAGCCATGCAGAGACCCTTTAACTGTCTGTACCAAAAGTTGGATCAGGTCCCACATGGCTATATGCTGCAATGGTCACTTCCTTCCTTTGTTTCACTTATATTTGCATCCCCTTTGTGGTGGTATATTTTCTGTATTCATCACTTCTGGTCATCATGCATTGCCACTTGCTCATTCCTTAACATTAGATGTAATACATAATATTGTTTTATTGACTCTCTTATTTGTCCATAATTTGCCAAGATACTGGTCTGGTCATGTTTGTGCAGGTTTTAGTATGTTCCTCATTAAACTGGTTGGTTTTTACAGTTGGTTGTCAGAAAAATAGTTGCCAGGTAGATTTTCTTTGGTTGCTAATTGTAACCTGTCAACTGTATTTTTGGAGTCCTGATTATTATGATGTTTATGCCACTAAAATGTTTTTAAAATTTTAAGAATTTTAATTATAATTTTTTAAAATAAATTTTTAAGGGATTTATTAAACCCTTGCAAATGTTTTAGAGTTTCTCAGATCTGTTTTTTCTAACCATCTTTAACATGAAACACTTTGAAGGAAAAGAACTGCTTTATTCAATTTTTATTTTATATAATGTTCAACTAAAATGCTCCAGAATGCTTTGTAATTTTGTCCATCACATTTTCCTTTAATGGACTGCTGTATGTTTTTTTTTTTTTTTTTTGTATTGCATCATTAAATATAATTCATTATTCCTTCAAAAAGTATTTTAAAAAATTGAATGCCAAAATGATTTATTTTTTTTTTTAATATGTGGCTGGAATAAATTATTGTAATTATATTTGAAAAGCTTAAAAGTTAAATTTGGGAACAAAATTTTATCTACCCTTATGATGTTTCAGAAATATGGGTAACTTATAGTAGGATAAATCTGGAAACTTGCAAAGTTTTGAAAAAATTTTCTTCAGAGACATCCCAGAAATTAATAATTAGTAAAGTATTATTTTGATCTCTACTCAAAATTCCACTTAAAATCAAATAATCAGAAAAATTGTAAATGCAATTTTTGTGCCATTGTTGTTTACAAGTATATAGTTTGAAGACTGCAATCCAAATAATGAAACAGCTCATTTTGGCATCTCTGGAATGTCTTTTTTTTCTAATTTTTCTTCCACAGCCAATTGTGTGGATTTTAGGCATTCCAATTTCTTCTTGAGTCTGAAAATGAATAGTTCTAGTTAGGACTCTTTGTTTAGCCACCTGTTGTCCCTTGTGCCCATTAACAATGGAAGGGTTTAGTGGCAGTTTAACCATCTGGCTTTGTAAGCATGGCAACTGGTTATGTAAACAGAACCTGACTTGGTTTCCACCTTGTGTCATTTCTGGCACAGGAAGACAAGATTACAAAGAATCCATGGAGTCTATAGGTGCCTTGTTTATAAGAAAACCTCCCTGTTTTTTAAATTAATTTTTTTTAGAACAGAAATGTCTCAACATGGTTTTTAAATGGCATTTTCAAGTACTAGAATTGAGAGTTGTTAATGTGGTAGATATGATTGATACATAAATGTCAGTGTAACAGGGTACTTTGATTATTCAGTTTCTTTGTTTTTTAACCAACAGCCATTGAGGCATCTGTCCAATTAAACAACATGTATGTATATATTATTTTGGTAATTAAACCTTCCAAAAATGTTAATCATATATCAAAATCTTAACCTCAATACTTTGTTTACTGATGAATTTGATTCCAGAGCAGTATACATCACAATCGTTTTCTTTTAATCATAATGCTTTAAAAGAAGTATCTTCTTTTCACTTTGCAATTGTATGTTCATGCACTATCTGCTTTTGCTTTTTGAACTTAAATAACTTAGCTGCTCTAGTATGTTCTATTCTTTTATGATTGAAATGGAGATTCACTAATTTAGATAAAGTACTGGTGTGAAAAGCCTTAATCAACTGTTACTCTCATTTGATTATCAATAACTTTCCATTCATATAACATGGATGGTTTGTATTTTGTTTAACTGCTGTACTGTCCCTTAAGTTTTTGGATTAAATAAATTGTAGTTTTTGAAAATTTAGCAGGCAAATTGGAAATTATATTTTTTCTTGTATAAATTCTTGCAAATTGAATCTGATGGTTATAAAACTTGACTTTATTTTCGGTATCCTCAATAAAATGTTACAAGATAAGTAAAATAAATTAAATTTTTTTAATTTGTTGAATTTGAGCTTTTATTCTGTAATTTAAAACACAAATGAAAAATTTGAAGTGATTATATTTCAAATTTGTCACCCTCAATTATGAATTATTAGTGATAGTACAGTTTAATATGTGAAATGTTAAAAATGCATAGATGCTGTGATTGTAGTTTAAGATACTTATGTGCAAGTATTTTTTACAAACAGAATTTTAAATAAAAACATATGAAAGAACCTGTTTAGATAGATTTTCCATGTTTTCTTACACTTGCATGATACAGCAGTATATATTTTAATATGGATTATCAGTATACTTTTTGATTGTCACATTTATCTTTTGTGTCATTGAAAACCATTTAGACATCGCCTACCCCTGGTGTAACTGCAGAAAATTATCAAAATCAAATTATTTTTTTTTAAATATATTTAAGGGTGAAAGATAATATTGATGATAAACAGTTTTAAATGTCCAACAAACTTCAATACTGTCAAATTTATGATGATGCAGTGCTTTTCCTAGGATTAAAGGAGAGTAGGGTAGTGATTAAGTGCTAAAGGCATGCAAGCTATGTGTTCTCCACAGTTTGTGACAATTTTTTTGTAATAAAATTATCTAAATATTGATTTTTTTCAGTGCTTAATTTGAATAAAATGATAAATTCAAATTTTAAGTAATTTTCTACAGTTAAATCAGCATCAGTAAAAAAAGCAGTTATTAGTTTGCCTTTTTGACAAGCAATTTCTGGCAAAGGCCTTAAATAGAAAAGTGAAGCTTTTGAAGTATTTTAACAGACTAGATTATTTTCGTGACAAAATACATGAGCAATTTCAAATTAAATAGAAATTTAAATGTTTTACAAGATTTTTTCTTTTCTTGAAAGGTTTACTTTTTATTATAAAATTTGTGAAATATTAAAATTTCAATATAATTCTCTTGATCTTTTAATTTTAACAAGTAAATAAGTTTTAAAGTGTTCTTTTATACTATTAGACAGTATAGCAAGCTTAGATCTTGGTTTCATGTGGCTGAACTAAGGGCTGCATTGCTTTAGATTAAGGCAAGGTATGGGAAAAGGGGAGTATGGTAGGAAGAAAAGGTACAAAGCACATCATGCAAGGCAGCATTTGACAACCTTTTGTTTGGAGAAAAACAACTATAAACTCAAAGATGTCTCATTTTTCTTGATTTTTGGATGTATTAGCTGAGTGAAAATAATACATTTGGAATTCAGTAAGGCTCTTGTCAAGTTTCCCATAAAAGATTATTTAGAACACGGATAGTATGTCTGGTAGTGTTTCATTATAGTCATGGGTTAAAACTTATAGAAGTTCAAGAATTCTTTTTTAACGAATCAATTTTGCATTAAAAAATGATACATTTTTTGCTAAATTCAATTATGATTATACTGTAGATAAAAGTGTCAGCTAAATTTAGCTTAATGGAGTGATCATCTAAATAAGGATTTTCTGATTGCATTGGGAAGATACGTAATGTATGAAAATTCTAGTTAATGTCTCTTGATTTCTTAATTTAATAAAAATTCAGAGATTCAACTTAATTTCTTTTCCTGCATAATTCTCAACTTTGTTTTTTGCAGTTGGCAGGGATAATTTTGAGTATTTAAATGCATGAATAACTCCTATAACTTCTAAATAATTACTGATAAATTCATTTATTCAGATTCAAGATACTAAAGAATATATTTCAATAAAAATATTTTTATTGAAAATGTTCTGAATATGAAAATTAATACTTATATTTAAATGTTTCAAGATTGCACAAGGAAAAACTTTAATCCTATACTTTAAAAAAAAGTAGTGGTATTTTTGTTTTAATTTTTAAAAATAACACTGAAAATTCATGAAAAGAATCTGAAGGTTCATTTTGTCAGCTAATTCTATATTTTCGAAGTTATGTTTATAATTTGTCATTATTCTGGAATGCTAAACATTCCTTCAATTTTGTTGGTTCTTCTAGTTAATGTAGAGTATTCATAAATCCTATGGTTACTAAATATTTGGTGCACATGTCACATGAAATAGTTATATGTAATAGTTACTACACAAAATATAAACCTATCCATAACTACTGAAGAATTTAGAAAAGAAAGCCTGGTTGAAAGTATAGGTGTTTTGCTGCAAATTTATAGGTAGAAAAGCTTTTGTGAAAATTTTATCTTTATAAGGGCTTTGAAAATATTGATTTTTAATAGCTGAAATGAATGTTCTAACTTGTTATATGCAGTTCAGGAAGCTACTTCATTCAGATTCATGGTTATACAATACTATCCTGGATGTGGAATATTGCCTTTTATCTTATATTGTTTCACTGATATATTTGTCTTATTTGTGTGATTGTTTCAGGCATTTGCTTGCAGCACTGCCAGAATTACTACTTTGGATGCTTAAAATGTTTGCTTCAAAGGCTCCTCGCATTCACAAGCTTAGTGACCAAGGAAGGTAGGAAAATGGATGAAAGAAAAATGACAGCTATCAAGTTTCATTTGTTCCTGCATTATTTTGTTGTTTTTTCTTGTCCTTTTGTCATTAAGAACTAGGAGAGCAAAAATAGGGCCAGTCTTTCTTTAGTTTTGATATCTTTGAAGTTTGTCTTGTGTTTAATATTTTTGTGTAAACTTGTTTAAATAATATTGTTCAAATTACTTCAAGATACATAATTTTGACTATGAATGCAACTTAAACAGATTAAAAATTTGTTTCTTTTATTTCTGATGGTGTATAATTTATTAATCTATTTTTGAATTTTAATAGTTAACAATTTCTTGTGAATGTGATAACTTTGAAGCATTTATAGATTTTTCATTTTTAGCAATCGTTTGTCTGGAGAAATACTAATCAGTTTGCTGAGTTTTGTTGGAAATGCTGAGATGTTTAGATTTAAATCTTTACTATAATTTAGGCTTTTAATTCTTTTGGAAAATCAGATGTGTACACTTCTGCAATATGACCTCTTCAATATTATTCAAGTTCTTTTTTTTAAAATTTATAATTGCTATTTTAATTTGAAATGCAAATTGTAAAATATTTATGCTCTTTCCCAAATGTATTTGGACTTTCTCAGACATTTCTGTGAACTGTGACTGAATAAATGTAGTTTTTATTGTTGTTAATTTTCTATATCTTTTTCCTTCCCCACCAACATTTTTAATGTAAAGGATTAAATCTCAAAAGAAAAAAATGTAATTTAAGTATTATAGTATATTGTCAATTATAATATTTTTAGCATTCTGATTCTTTTCTTGTGATAAAGCTATTGTAGAAATTATCAGATGTTTGTTTTGTAATAATCATATATTTAGTTTTATATGCTCATCTGTGTGAAGAGACAAGTACTTCAGATTTGAATAAAATTAACAAATGAAAATACACTTTTCCCCCCTCTTTATAGTGCAAACTAACCATACTTTGAAGGTTTATTGATGTCTGAGGTCTGTTGAGAAAGTATCCAACCTTAGGCTGGGAAAAAAAAATTACGTACTTGGTGGGGTTCAATTGCTAATCCCCATCTAAGTAGGTCCCTTGTGCCTCCACACACTTAGCCCAGCGATCCTCCACTGTTCGAAGCACGTCTGGAATGTTTCTTCCAGAATGGCTCTCAGCTCTGCTGTTGCATTCTGCATTATGTCCTCTCGGCTCTCAAAGCGGGAGCCTTTCAGTGGCATCTTCATTTCTGGGAACAACCAGAAGTCAAAAGGAGCCATGTCTGGAGAGTAGGGAGCCTGGTAAATGAGTGAAATGCTTTTCTTTGCCAAGAAACCTTGGATCAGCTGTGACGAATGAGCTGGGGTGTTGATGATGCAGCTGCCAATTTTGTGAGGCCCACAGATCCGGTCTCTTGTGCCTAACTGCATCACGAAGACGTCGGAGGACTTCCTGATAGTACTCCTTTGTAATTGTTTGTCCTTCTGGTGCGTATTCGTGATGCACAACGCTTCGGTAGTTGAAGAAAACAGTCAGCATCACCTTGATTTTTCTCTGGACCTTGGCGATGTTGGGTGCTTCCACTGATGACTGAGCTTTGGTTTCCAGGTTGTACTCGTACCCCCACGACTCATCTCCAGTTATCACAGAATTCTGAAACTCGGGATCCATGTTGGCAGTATCCAGCAGGTCCTGCAGAACCTCAAGATGAAGTTGTTGTTGTTCCTGAGAAAGCAGCTTGTGCACAAATTTCGCTGCCACTCTGTGCAGGCCCAAATCCTTTAAAATTGCATGTGCAGAAGCTTTACTGATCCCAAACTCATCACCAATTTCACGCACCGTCAAATGACGATCCTCCATTATCAAGGTCTGCACTTTCTCGATAACAACTGCATTGTGGCTTGTTATGGCCTCCTGGAAAGCTGGTCACACTCCACTGGTGCAGCCATCCTTGAACCTGTTGTACCATTCACCCATGGCATTGTCACCAAAAGCCTGTTGAATTTTGCGAATTGTTTCCGCTTTGGTATCTCCAAGGTTTTGGCAAAACTTGATGCAAGATTGTTGCTCCACATGTTCCGTCATCACAGTACCTCACGCTGGCTGCCTGACAGCGACTGATGCATGCGGCTCCAGCACACTTTTGCCTCCCTAATGTCTTTACTTTCCACGGGAAAAAATAAAGTCGGATACTTTTTCAACAGACCTCGTATGCATGCAGTTTTTTTCTTTGCCTCTTTTTTTAGCTCAAGAATTTGACAACCTGACTTAAGCAAACTGAAAATGCTTTATGCTTTAATGTGCAAGCTTATGAACCTGCAAATGTGGAAAATCATTCTAATTGGTCTGCCCAAAGGTATATTTCTTCAGCCCCAAACATTGAAAGACAACCATATTTATTGAACTGTTTTATGCAATATTTATATCTTGTTGACTATATTTTAGCTAGGTGTGTGTATGTTTCTGAAAATTAAAATTTAAAACATTATTATTGGCCTCAATTTATCGCTATCGATCAATTAGTGCCTGTTGTTTTTCAATCAAATTATAGTGAATGGACTGAAATATTTGCTTTTTTGGCTGTTTTCTTCGTTCTGGTTCATTCATATTTCACTTAAAGATTGTTAATAGCTAAATAAGCATGTTGGGTGGTTTACTGTTGTAATTTTGAGTGTTTGCTTTACTATTTTATAGTTGTACCACTCATTATTGAGAGCATTGTTGTTTTTATTTTGTAATTGTTGATACTTCTAAAAATATTGACTCAATAGGGCAGTACATAGGTAGCTTTTTTCAATATGTGCTCCTCCCCCTTCCAGATCCACTTCTACAAGTCTAGAAATATAACAAAAATTTTAAGCAAATGTTTTGGTTATTTCCGTTTGATTCATTGGGATTCTCATTAATCTAATGCACACTTTTTGTAGGTGTCATAGTTTTTATTGTTATCAAAATATTAAAAATTTGACATAACAAAGTTTTTTTTTTTTTAAATCTTTTTAGTAATTGCTTTCTCTGTTCCAAGTCTTATATGAAAAATCAAATATCTAATTTATGATATTATAATGATACTGATGACTTAGTATCATTTCTGTATAGATATTATAAATATTTTTAATACTTCAATTTTTATCTAGAGAAAGAAGCTATGGTTTTTATGTATCTAGTCTAGTTTTGTTAGCATTTTACAAGTATCTTTTCTGAATTTGTGTTTTGATTGGAAATTTAAGATCTTTGAAATATTGATTTCTGTAATTGTAACATGGAGTGTTAGGTTTTTTAAACATTTATGGGTACTTAAGATATTCCAGTTGTTGCACAAGTGTTTTTATTCCCATTGTGTTGGCTTGATAAGACTACATACATTTTACAAATTTTTAAATTAGTCACCACTTAAAAGATGACAAGTTTAATCAGTTTATTCATGCAACTAATGTTAAAAATTCTAAATGTTTGTTTTCATAGATTAATGAAGATTTTATGAAAGTATGGCTCCTAATAATCCACTGGCAGTATGGGGGAATGAAAAGACTATGAATTTGAATCCCCTGATCCTTACACAACACATCCATCATCCTACTTCTTACTTCAGGTCAATTTGTATGAGTTGAAAACCTACCATGAAGTTATAGATGAAATCTATTTTAAGGTAGGTAAGGCTTGTTTAATCATTGCACTTCATTGTCACATTTTTAAATATATTTTTTTCTTGCACACATTTTCCTTATTGATTATAATTTTTTTATTTTGGACTACACTTTATTCATAAAAATTAGTTTGATTTTTTTAAAATGGGACTAAAGCTTTTTAAATTATGAGAAGAAACCTAGCTTTTGCTGACCCTATATAGGTTATTTATTCTATTTTTATTTTGTTTTGATAAAGCTGAATACAAGATCAGAAAAAACTTAATTTTTTGCCATAGCTTCAGGTGTTTTCTTCACATTTAAAGATTGCAGTAAAATTCATTTAATCCAGCAACCTGTGATCCGGTGCTTTGAGTGTACTGGCACCAGGCCAAACCAGTGTAATTTATTGCCACTATGTGGCACTGTGAACCAGTTTCCTGCACTTGCCAGTGCATGTTTGGACATTTAATGCTCTGTTAAATCATTTTATATTACTTATTTTTCCAATAAGCATTCATTCCTTTGAATTATTTCATGACGACGTCAAAGAATAGCCCTTTAACTAGTCATGGAATGAAAAGGAGGAATTTTGTTAACATTAGCACACAGTACAGCTATACTGTGTTTAGTCCTACTGGTACTGTGTGTAAGGAAAGTCACTGTTTGCTACACACACTGCTGTTCATTTTTCACTTAATTTAGGTGAGTTTTTATTACAGTATTGCTTATTACGTTTTACTACACATTACTATCATAGGTGAGTTATTGCTAATGTGATTTTCCCATATTATACGTAAATTATGCCTATTATTTCACTATGTGGTCCAGTACCTGCTGGATTAAAGAAATTACACTATATACTGGTATTATGCAAACATCAAGAATGTCTCAAGAATTTAGAAATTAGTTTAAAATTTTTAAGACAGTGATTTTAAGATAACATTAATATTATGAGTTAATGATTCTAACTATTTAGGATGTAATTAAATTGAACTGTCAGCCATTATTAACATGAATTTGTTTAAATCCTGTAGAGTCACAGGTTTTCCTGAGATATATGAATAAACAATTTTCTTTCTTTGTAAGAAATATGAAAACAGAACTATATCCATGAATGAGAATATATGAAATTTATACTAAAAGTTTATACAGAATCCTTTGTTTGCTAGATTGAAATTTGATTTATGTATTTCAAACTACTATTCACAGTGCAGTTGGTCTTAAGATGTCTTATTCTAGTGATTAACTCTTAATGTACTGAGAGAGGATAGCATCCAGGTATTGGAGCACACAATTTTGTCAATATATACCAGTGGCAATTCATTTGTTTCTCTAATTAACATCGATGATAAATGGTACTAGTTAGCAAGAAAAGATAAAACTGGAGATTTAGTCAAAAAATCAAAATACTTTTGTAGTGTTATAAGATTGAAATTTGGAGGCTTTTAGAAGGAAGTATTTTTGTGTGCATATTTCTTCTTTAGTTTACATTGCATTTATTCTTTGACCCAGATAAAAACCTTTGCAATGCAATTTTAAGCTTTAGCAGAAGTGCAATTTTTGACTGACTGCCATATTACAAATTTCTGTATATTTGTCAAGTACTTAAAACTGGGTTTCTGTTGACTGGCAAGTTGAAGTTTGTGGTGTGTCACCTTCATTTGATTGTCAGAGATAGAGAACCTATTTTTTAAGGTGTATCAAAACAAATTCTAGTTTCAAGATCATGCTGAAAGTTTGTGAAAATCCATTAAAAATTTATGAAAAGAATGAATAATCATTTTATTGATTATCACTTACAGGTGGATCACTTAGAACCCTGGGAAAAGGGAAGTCGTAAGACAGCAGGTCAGACTGGCATGTGTGGTGGAGTAAGTTAAATGTCTTTGTTTCTTTCTCCTGGCCTGCATATGTTATTTTTGTTTATTGCAATGCATTACTACTAGTGGTGGTCTGAAGTTTTCCTTTCAAGAAATTTCTTGTCTTTTTAAAGTGACCTATTTAATCACTAATTGTGTAATCTTTAAATATTTTTTTAATCAGTCATGTTGAAGATGGAAAGAAATGGGTTCAGGGCTCAACTTATCTGTTATGCTTTGTCAACTTTCAAGTGCTGAATTCTTGAGAAATTAAAAGCAAAACCATTTTTGTTAAACATACTAGTTGAGCACTGGTAGTTATTTGCAGATGTTCTATAAATATTTAGGGTGTTAGGCAATCAGTTACTATATAATTGGAAATTCTCATAACTTTTAATGAAATAAAATTGTGGCATAGAAAGATTTAGTTGTAAATTACTAATCAACATTAGATAACTGAGCCTAGCTTTTGATGCTCATTCTAATCCAATGCATTTACTAATAAATTAATGTAGAGTTACCAACTGTCTTGTTTTCTTGTGTAATAATTTGGGATTCCTGGTTTATATTCTGCAATTTCAAATTGTTGTGGATGCTGTAGTAATCATGACTTAATAGAACTTTTGCAAGTATTTTAAGTAAACTTATGCTTTGAAAAAAGTGATATGAAATGTACAGCATTTTAAATAAGATATTTGCCACAAAATATCAAACTATCTTCATTCTACAAAAACTTCCAGTGTGAAGATTAACTTTTAAAAAAAATTGCATAGTAAAATAGCCTGTTGTCCATTTTTTGTTTTGTTACAAAAAGCAAAGAAAGCTGCTGCTTTTTTTTGTAAATAGGTTGTGGTAAAATATTTTTAAAAATGTTTAACTTTTGTTAATATTATCAATAGTTCTTAAAAATCTAGAAAATTTTGTTTGTTCTTTTATTGCATGAGTTTATTGCTTTCAGTAAGATAGAACACAGCACAAAATTGAAGCAAAGTTTTTAATGCAAATACACTTGAAAAGGCAGATTTTAGAATTTCCACAATTACAAACTATTTCTTTCTTAGTGGAGATGTTTTGAATTTTTTTTTTTTTTTCCAAAAGAAAGTTTTTTCCCATGTTTCTTGCAGTGATGGTGAGAATTCTAGAAATTACACTGTTCTTGAAATTAGTGCATGGGTTGGCATCTTTGCTAATGTCTTTTAGTCAGCTAATAATCAAGTGATAATTTGTTATAAAAATTGTTTTTATAGTAATTTTATTAATAAAACTTGGAAAATGCATTCTTTATAATGATTATCTCCAATTTGTATGCCACTTTTGAAAAAAATTTTCTGTTTAATTCTTTGATGGTATACTAAAAGCTATGCTGCATCTTTTCTTTAAAAGTTTAGCTATTTAATCATACTAAAGTAGCTACTTTGGTCAAGCTGGGCTTAAATTCTCTTGTTTAATAGTCATTCTTTAAAGAAGAATGCTTTGGACTATAATTCTGCCTTGATCTGGAAAAAAATCAAATCAGTGTCTAATTTTTGTTGGAGTGGGGTGATTGAACTTCATCTAAACTAATAAAAAGATCCTGTTAGCTTAAGAAATCTGTTTTTTGTGTACTTCCTAATTTGTGTTAGATTCTTTAGTGGTTCATAGCTAATAAAATAAAATATATTTGTGTTAACTGTTGAAAAGAATAAAAATAGTGAAGTTTATCAAAGAGATTTGTTTGATGGAGTATTGATTTTTAATGAAGAAACATTGTTTTATTAGGTCCGAGGAGTTGGTGCTGGGGGAATTGTTTCTAGTGCATTTTGCCTTCTCTACAAGCTGTTTACACTGAAGCTGACTAAAAAACAGGTTATTGGACTCATCACCCATCAAGATTCTCCGTACATCAGAGGTCTTGGGTTTATGTATATCAGGTAAGTTATGTACATTTGCTTCATTGCAGTTTGGGTTTAAAATCTGGATATGACTTTAGATTTGTGACAGCAAGTATATGCTGAGTTTTGTCTGGTGAGGTCTTGGACTGATATATATATGCGCACACACTTATAATATGTTTACTATTGTCTCTCTTTTTTAAAACCAGATATACACAGCCACCACAGGAATTATGGGATTGGTTTGATGAGTATCTTGATGATGATGAGGTATGTCCTACAAAACACATCATCAATTCTCTTCCTGTTTCATTCAGCATCGATAACTTGTAACGTAGTGAACAAATATAAATGAAACTAATAGCATATAAATTTCATAAAATTGAAACTGCACTTAACAACATTAGATACAAAATTACTTGATTGGTAGATGTGCTGAGGAGAGTAAGAATGTTCTGAAATTGTAAACTTATGGTTTGTATATTTTGATCAAACTGGAACAAGTGTCTCATTCACAAAACTCTTTTTTTTTTTTTTAAGTTTAGATTTACTAGTTAGTATTATATGGAAACTTTTCAGATTACCTTTCACTGTAGCAGTGTTTTCTTTGTGCCTAAAATATTAACTGATCATAAAGCCATAGTAATCGTAAACCAATTATAAATTTACCACAGCATTTGTTACACATTTAATTATAGACATTGTTGAATTGAAGTGTTGATTTAGTGTATGTTAGACTAACAGCATTAATTGATATACATAAATATGTAACCTTATTTTTACTTGCTGAAATGCTTTCCCCTCTTGCACACAATACACAAACAATGACCATGAATTCAAAGTCATCTTCATGGTGAGTATACAAAGGACTTTCTTTTTCTGTCTAAGTTGTGAATGTGAAAGAATGGATGAAAAACTAGACTAGTCAGTAAATATTGTTTAATGCTAACCAGTCTGAGTTTATTTAATGCTTATATTGACATTTCTATGAATTAACTTTTGTTCTTTGTAGAATATAAAATAACTATTAAGTGAATTATTTGAGCATTAAGACAATGAACTGGTTAAACATGAATAATGCGAAATGCAGTTTTTATTTTAACTACCTGAGGGATAAAAATATACCAAACAAAAGCTGCCTTTTTAATTTTAAGAAAAAATTGGAGATAGCCAACTGTATATCAGAATTGTGAATATTCTGTATCAAAAGAACAAAAATGGTGAGATGAAAGCTACTGTTCTTTGAACTTTGTTACATCTTGGTGAAAAAAAAATATTTAAGTACATAGACTTCTTGTTAAACCTTTCTCTAATCATATTATAATAATTGAGATTTTGGTGTTGAAGAGTGCAAAATGTTAATTAAATGCTGTATGACATATCAGACACTTATAGTTGTAATGAAATAATTTTTTTTATCTTGAAACCCATTATAGGGAAAAAATTTATGACCCCCCCCCCATCCATAATCAATTATCCAGAAAATCATTCATTGTTTGGTATCACTGCCATAGTTCCAGTGTCAGAGTATAAACTGCGCTGATCAATTAAATGCCACCAACAACACATGTTCATGCCAAAGTCTTTTAGTCATTTACTTTCAACTGTCTCACTTGTGTGGGAAATGGAAGTGGAAGTGCAACTGCCGTGTGCTGGTGGCATTTTATTGACTGGTCCAGTTTTTAATCTGACACCAGTAGTCACCATTATGCCATGTGCTCTGGTTGTTTATAAACCATACATGAGCAAAGTGGTGGTGGTCTGCCTTTATTATGGGTGTTAGTGATGGTGGCAATGATAGTAGTAATAGTGGTAAAAGACCATTATCTGCCAAGATTAGTGGGAAAGTTGTGGCCAAGAAAATGCATACTGGGAAATCAAGTGGTGGCACAAAATGGCTGAGGAATGTGCCAAGTATCCAGCAAAAGTGGAGTTATTTTTAAAAAAAAACCTCAGCAATTACATGCTCATAATACTTACAGCACAGATGCTTTATTATACAGTACAATATATTTATTTGATTTTTTATATTTATTACATGTATATATACCTGTGTTTATTAACCACCATTGGTGGGGGGGGGGGGGGTTATGCTTTGTAACATATCCAGAAACGTTTATCCAGAATACTTGGCTGTGACCATTCCAGATAAGAGGGCTTACTGTTTTTGATCTTTGTTAGTAGTGAATGCCTATTTTCAAAAAAGCCCTTTTAATTACATGGATACCTACTACCAAGCATGGACCAAGGGATAAGGCAAATATATATGAATACTGTATTGAGAGTTAAAGAATAAAAAATGCTGAAGGATTTTTTTTGGATTGAGGCAAACACCCCTCCCCTCTGAAAAAAAAAAAAAAAACAGCCACAAATGCATGTGTATATGCCCAAGAAAACCAAAAGACGCTGCTGCAACAATGGACTTTCATTATTTACACTTAATGCTGCAGTGCATTTTTCTTATGGCTCTTGAAATATATCCATATCACTGATAACAGAATGTCTAATATTGCTTATAATTGAACAATAACATTTTGCACTTAACTGGAAGAAAGAAAAGGAATGAATGGCTTTGCTTGATGCTGCTGAGTCTTAACTGACTACAGTTGTTGTTTTGTATAACTTCAGGGGGTTGCTCTAGGCCCAGCCAGTGGCAGTGAAGAGGCAAGCTGGCCCTCCCTCACCTCGAGGTTATGACCCTAGCAGTTCACACTGCTAGCTACTTGTTTTATTCATAACTACAAATTCTTTTCTCATTTATCTAAAACAATCAGTTATAAGAATTATTTTATTTTCAAATGTTTTCCATGCTGGTCATTTATGAACTTAATCATTTGTGGGATGGATAGATTTTTTAAAAAAATGGTTTTAAATGACAATGAAATTATTTATTAGTTTGCTGAGGATATATGTAAAACACATTTTCTGCTGTCACATTAAATCGTGTTTAATTGTTTAAGTTTATTTGGTTGCATTTCCAATGTTGCTACAAATGCGCTTTTAAGGGAAGATAAAGACAAAATATATTTTAATTAAAAAAAAATTGAAATTTTTATTCAACAGCAGTCATACATGATAGGGTTGTTTAGTTCCATGGTCTTCAGAAAGTAAATTACTTAAAGGAATAAACATCCAAAATCTGCAAATCATTGGTTAACTGCTTATTCTTTGTTGAGAAATTTTTAGAAAGTAAAAAAAAAAGTGCAGTTTTGATCTAAGACTTTAATTAAATATTAAAAAATGATAGATGTAACTGATTTGTTCAGCATTTATTTTTCAGATGCAAAAATACAGATAAAAGGATGTCAGACAGGAAATTAGCACTTTGCTCTCACTAATCTGCCTTGGTCAGTGCAGATAATTTTCTGCATTAGAAAGCTAGGAAACTGCAGATCATTTATAAATAGTTTGTAATGGTAGAAGACTGAAAAAGGAACAGGCTGTTATCACTTGTTAATTTTTTTTATATGATACAGCCTATCTGTTTGCCAAGCTATTTTAAAAAAAAACTACTTCACTTCACTGGTTCATTTTTGAATGGGATTAATTTCATTCTCTCAAGTTTTTTTTTTTCTTCCTCCTAATATATATTATTGCCAGCCTGATAATCTTACATTGTCTATCAGTTGCGGTCTTGTTGAGTGCTGATCTGCTAGAATATTTTTTTAAAAAGTTTCTCAGCAAACTAAATTTGTATGCACCATACCTAGAATATTTTTATTATTTTGTGAAAATAAAGCAATTATTTTTTCTTGAAGTTAAGAAATTCTAAAGTATTGGTTAATGTGGCTCAATCTTTCTTCACCATTTTCTGAAATTTGTGCATCAAGAGCAGCTTTTTTCCAAGAGTTTTCAGTTATATAACTAGTTTTTGTTATATGGTTTGGCTTTCCACTGTATTTTTCTTAATATCTAGATATGTGCTTAGTAAAACAAACAAACAAAAAAGTTCTAGAATTCTTGGTATAACACTTCAGTGGAATTTGTGTGTTTGAAAGTTATGTAAAGCTCAGATTCCATATTGTATGTATTTTCATTTATCAGTGCAAATGGTAAAAATAGCTTAGCAAAGAAAACTTAGCATTATGTGCATCTGTACAATAAAATAAATTCAGTGCTTTAGCTAAATAAAGCCTACTCAATATAAAAATGTGGAATACATGTGATGATGAAATGCTTGTTCTTTCAAACTGTTGGTGTATTTCTTCAGGTCTTAAATTGTTGGATGTAGATTCAGCACCAGTTTTGAAAATGCAGTATTATAGCACTAAATTTTTACTCTGTAGACTCAGCACAGCATTTGTTGCCAGAATTAATCAAAACTGATAATTTTTTACTCCATGGGTTTGACAAAAAAAAATTAGGATACTTAGCAAATGTATCCACTAAATATTTGTAATGTGCAAAGGTTGATGTAATGGTGTAACACCATGCTTTCTCCTTTTTTTTTTTTTGGCATAATGTCCATCTAATTAAACATTTAATCTTATAATATTAACTTGTCTAAGTTGAAAAACAAATATTGTTAAGACTGTGTTGCCTTTATGACTGATTAAAAGTGGAAAACCAAACTATAGGTCACTACTGTCTACAAGAAATGTTAGGGTAAATGTGTATGGTAGTAAAGTGAGAATATGTTCTGGTGTAATAATACCTGCCAAAATGAACACACTGTTTTGGTACAGTTTTAGACTAGAGATTCAAGACTGATATATTTGATCTGTTCTAAACATTCCTAAACTGAGTGGAGCACTTTTGAGTACATAAGTTGTATATTAATTGTGAATGAATTTATTTTTGTCTACTGATTTTTTACTTTTCATGTTAATGGTACACAGAATATTAAAAAATTTTTAAGTATATTTTAATAATACAATGTCTGCATATTGAAAGCAGTATTTTTCTTTCTGAAAGAATAGTCAAATGTTAAATGGAAGAAAATGAGCATCTCCATCTGTAAATTTATTTCAGTTTACCACAGCATGACTTCAACTTACTTTTAACATAAACACAAACTTCTGATTTTTCTTTATTAAAAGTTTAGATTTATACAAGCATGTCTAATACAAAACCATATTTTTCACTACAATATGCACTTAAATGTTGCCAGATTAGTTCATCTCAATTTTTTTCATGTAATATTATTTTAACTAATGCAACATTTTATTATTAAGATAAAAATCTATTTTTTTTTGTCTATGAATATTCACTACACATTGCTATATTAAAACGAGCATCTTCAACAAGTAACTTATAGTAATATGCTTGCTTATAGTACATCACATGCGGCAGGTAAAGCCTTGACCTCCACATGCTCTGTGGTACCCAGAGAACAAGCTGCATTGTTTTTTAGATATTGAAGGTGGTATGTGGTAATTTTCAAAGACTAAGTAGTTAAATTAATCCTTTCCATTTACAAGGCATCTTTGTATTAGATATTAGTTTGCCAAAACCACCCTGCATTGATGAGTCATTTAATGATCATCTACACTATAGATACTAGGCCACATTATCACTTCCTCTGGCTATTTGTTTTGTTTTCCTGTGAAAGTAATTCTACTAGTGAATTACTTGTGTGAATCACATACCTAGTTTACTTATTTGATATGAAATGGTATCCCACAGTGAATCCTTTCCTCCTGCATGTGTCTGGGAGATTGATGGCCCTGATCATGCAAGGCCAGTGGATTTCTTCCACCATGTAACTGAGGAGCTGTTATGTCACAGACACACTGATGCAGGCAGAGAGAACCAAAAGTTTGTAGTAGTAAACCAAACTATTTCTATCCTGTCCATTGAGAATGACCGTGGAGAGATTCAAAAAATTTAATCCATATTGACACCTCTATGGCACTTGGGTGATTTGCCTAGACTTTCTTGCACTATAAATTTTTCATTTTGCTTTCTGCACATTTCCTTAGCATGAACTTGACATCCAAATGAAAAGTTGTCTACTATTTGAGTGATTCCATGACTTTAATTAGTTAGGTGCATTTTGTGTAGCCATCTAGGTCTTGTAAATATACTAAATACAGCTGTAAACATTTGGGCTAAAACGTATCTTAGGTTTACATAACTAGGTGTGTGGGTACTGGAAATGATCTGAGATTAAAATTGATGTTTTCTCTTTTGTAAGCCACTTATTTATGCGAAACTTGGTGTGGTTTAATGTATTTCATACACTTATCCTCCGCATATTCACAAAATTCTGGTTATTCTCTTAGTGAAATTTTTTTTTTTTTTGTATTTGAGCTTCAAAACATTCTAAATAAGATGTGTTAAGAGGTGCTCATTTTAATATAGCAGAGGGTACTGTGTCAGGCTATGAGAATTTCTGAAACTAGTTCCTGTTGTTTTTGAATTAAAGACCATTTATTAAGAATTTGTCATGACATCAGTTTATTTCATGAATGGTTTAAAAATTTGAATTACCAGACATTGCTTCAAAGGCGATCCCCATCTTATTTTGTGAATAAGAAAAGTTGATAATTTGTTTCTATTCCTAGCCTCACATGCTGTCTTATAGTATAAGTTACTACTGGCAATGATTAGAAAGGAGATCAGTCAAGGCATACTTGATGTGACTTGTGTAAATCTAAAAAAATTATTTTAATTTATCCTTTGTTTTGTTTTTTTAAAAATCTTGATTCCATTTAAAATGGTAAAATATTTAGTTCCTGATTTTGAATTTTATTAATTTGAAAACCATGTCCTAGGTTTAATATTACAATCTAAATTCATGTTTTCACTAGGAATTATGTAATGGGCTCTTAAGTATGAGAAATGTCATCCTGCAACTAAGTTGTGGACTGTAAAAGAAAATGTGTTTCTAACTCAAGACTTTTCATTACCAGCATTTCATTTGAAATTTAGTTTATTTACTGGGGATGAGGAAAAAGATTGCTACTCTATTACAGTTCACAGTTGGGTAGAGCAAAACCCTTTGATCAGAGCTGCTCCAGATTGTCACACCAATGCTTTAACTTGGTGGTGTTTGTGTTTGTGTACTTTAGGAGATAGATGTGAAGGCAGGAGGAGGACATACGATGACCATCGGTGAAATGTTGCGCCACTGGTTGACCAAACTGGAATGGTATAGCACACTCTTTCCACGCATTCCTGTTCCTGTTCAGAAAGACATTGATGAGAAACTAAAGAATAGGGTATTTACACAGACAGTCCAGAAAGCATTAAGGGATACTGAAGTATCAGATGACAGAAGCACTGTGACCGAAACAGATGGGCACAAGAGGCGGTGAGTTAAAAACTAAGCTGGTTACAAGGGCACTTTGTTTTAAATAAGTACATTTCATCATTTTCTGTGCAATACTACATTAATGCTGGCTTCCCCATTAAAAAAAAAAAAAAAAACTATATAAAAGTTATTTTGACAATTGACAATCAGGATCTCTGAAATATATTTGGATTCTGAACAGGTAAAGAAATTGATTTTGGGCCATTGCAGAATCCAAATATTCCATAAGTCATTGAAGATTTCAGTCCATGGGAATAGTTCTCGTGGTACATGCATCATAATATAGACCATCACAGTGTATGATTGCAAGTTTTCAAACTGTCATGAATAGCAGATCCACAAGAACTAATGGACTTTGAAAGTGGGTGCATAGTTGAGCATTGGTAGAAGTCAACACAAAATCAGAACACTGGATGTTCGTTCAGCTGTTAACAGGGTGATTGCTCCATTTCAAATATATCCCAGGCACTTTATGCTGTGGAAACAAAATTCTAGGTTCATAAAAACCATTATCTCCACTGCATGAGAGAGAGCAGAACAGCAAGATGCTACCACAATATGCCTGTTGTATCTGCATAGATCTGCATTTTTTAAAAAAGAAAGCCACTGTTAAAATAGGTGCATATACTCTTGGTAAGCTAGTTTTGGCAGAAACATGTGAAATAATTTTCATACACACCTATGGCCTTCACCTAGTCAATTTAGCCCACTCACTTTTTCAATATGAATGCAGAATACTTCTAAATTTATTAGCTAATAATGTACCAACTGTAGCTTAAACTTCCCCTTAAAAAATAAGAGGGTCCTGTAGCAATCACTGTTGTCCACACACTCACCAAAATGTATATTTGTTCCTATACATGGGAAAGAAATGGCACATTTTCTAGATTGATAGTTTGAGCAATTGAAATTTCCTTTTAGAGGACTGGTATTGTACTTCATCTAAAACTTGCATTTCAGATCACGCACACCAGAGCGAAGATATGAAAGATCAAGAGATAGATCTCCTAGGAGATCCCCTTCACACAAGATATCACCCTCCTGCCCTTCCAGATACTCTTCTAGTCATCATACAACACAAGATGATTTTGCTCTGGAGCTTGCTCGTGAACGGGAGAGACAGAGGAGAGAGAGGGACAGGAATGGTAGAACAAAGGAACATCACAGGTCACGTTCAAGATCTAAAGGCCGACACAGGACCTCTCACAAACATAAGAGTGAATCTAAAATCAAAGAAAAGACTCAAATACACCACTTCTGGCAATCACGCTCTCGGTCTAGAGAAAGAAAACATTCCAGGAGATCCAGATCTCAAGAAAATAAACATTCTAAGTCCTCTAATAAAAAACACACTCGATCAAAGGATGGAAAGCATTCAGATTCTTACCAAAAAGATAAGCACCATTCACACAAGGATAAGGAACATTCCACCAGTCATGAAAAGGAAACAAAAAGAAAAAAGTCTGAGGGAAAACAAAATGGAGAAATTTGATGTAGATTTTATTTTGATAGAAAAATAATTTTAAAATGTTCTGCTATCATATGGACAGTTTTTTTTTTTTTTAATGTACAGCAGTTAATGAATGTATCATGTCATATCATTTTGTACAGTTACAGCAAATGTGTATTTCCTTCAACCTGTTTTGGTACATTTCTGGGATCAGCTGTAATAAATAAATAAATGCATTAAGGAATTCCTATATGTGCTGACTTGTGATGCAATAATTTGTAGATTTAATATACTGCTGTTACTTTAACCAGGGCAAAGGACAGCAAATTGGGTGCAATGACCTTGCATGTTTAGAAATATATACAGATACCCCTAGAACAATAAGAAACGAAACAAATTTTTTCCAGAAATGAGGGGAAAAAAAAAATTTATTGTCAGGTAAAGGTTACATTACCTTGATTAAATGGCATAACATGATTATGACAAAACACAGCTAAAAGTGAGTCTCTTAATATTAATAGGCATTGGTAAAATGAATGAACCACAGAAATAATAGTAACCAACCTTGTAAGACTTTAAATTTATTGACTAATGTTCAAATTGCATGAGACTGAGGGGGTAATTTACCTAATCAGGAGACTACAAATAACACATTTGGAATGATAATCAATACATCTATACCACTAACTTTTAAAATCCACTTGCAAAGTGTTGCCACAGCCTGTGTAGTCATAATTATGCAGGCCAGTAATGGCATTATGAGCTTCCTGTACACTTGACATTGTAACAAATCCATAGTTTCGGTTTTGTACTTTCTGGTTATCTCTTATTTTTGGTATGTTGACTTTTTGAACAGTTCCATAAGCACTGAACAGATGATAGAGTGTTTCATCATTTGCTGTAAGCCCAATATTAAAGACAAACAAAACACAGCCACCACGTTGGTTGTTTGCACCACTACCATAGTTAACTGAATTGTAGTTTCCTGTAACTGGGCTGTATCGGAAACGGTTGTTTGGACTTCTCATTGGTCCTGGAGCCTGCTGGAAATACTGAGATTGGGAAGTGACATATGGAATAGATTGTACAGCTGGTGGACGTACCTTTTTTGCATTGTCATCAGCAAACTTAATGAGAACTGGCTCCGTAAAGCCTGCAGGAATAGTTCCAGATAGGTCAGAAATGGCATCTTCAGCTTCTTTCTTTTGATCAAACAAAATAAAGCCAACCCCCTTGGACTGACCAGTTGTCTGGTCAACCAAAATGCGAGATTGGATAATAGTACCATATTTTTTAAACAAACGATCCAAATCCATCTGCTGATAATGTTTTGGCAAATTTCTCACGTACAAATTTGCTCCTTTGATTTCTTCACCACCAGGTCTTGCCAAAGCCACCTTGATTGTTTTATTTTGCATCTGCAAGCCATTTAGTGTCTGTATGGCTCTCTGAGCATCATCACATTTTTCATAATCAACAAAACCAAATCCATAGCTGTATCCAGTGGCTTTATCCCGAACAATCTTGGCTGATTTAATGGGCCCAATACTTAGAAACATTGAACGGAACTCTTCATCTGTCAGTGTCTGGTTTGGGTTGTTATCATCCATCACTGTGCTTGATGTTTTAGTAGTTCTCCATTAATCAAAAAAAAAAAAAAAAAAAAAAAGTGTTATCAAATACAACCAGACAAAATTAGATATATACATATTTTCTTTTATGGAAAAAAAAAAAGAAGACACTTTGTTAAAAGGACTAAATAGGAATTGTTATTTTGTACTCTTTCTTCTTTATGCTACAGCTGCACCCTAATGATTTTTTATGCTGTAAATACCAGATAAATATGGACTGACTGTTGGCAAACAATCTTTCATGGATAGAATTTCACCTATAAGAACTTTCCACTGGACGGAGGACATTTTCGCCTAATCACTACCCTACTTCCAAATCTGTAATTCTAAGACATTTTGTTTAATTGTTAAAAGGTTCAGTTTTCAAGGTGAAACTAAAGCTACATTTATACTTTGCCCCATTCTGGTAACTTCCCATTTTGTTAAAAACTTTAAGGATCGATTTTGGAGGGTTTGTAAAGTTGCCACCTTGATACATTAGTAAAACCAAGGTAACCATAACATGCAATTTTTAGCCATGCGTAAATTGATAAAACGGGTTAACAGTATTTCTCCAACCCAATAGCAAATATTTTGTTTCTGACCAGTGTTTTAAATATTCTGAATTCAGACTACAAAAAGAAAAAAAGCAGCATTCATTCATTTATAAGCCATGACTATAGTTTAACCAAAGATCATAATCTTCGATTCCAAAACGCAAACATTTTAAATGTATGTAACCTATGATCCTAGTTTTACACAAACACAAACTTTCCAGATTACGCTAATACTGTGTTCTGTCACACATTTTATAAACACCCATTTTGGTCATGCAATTCCTACATTCTCCAAAATAATTTCAATTAAGATCTTGGCCCCATTCGTTGATCATCATAATTAAATTTTAAATTTATTATTTCTATTCTAGTCTATTATGCAAAAATTCCAATACAAAAAAATGTATTAAAAATTTTTTCAATTAACATTTTGCATTAAGTATAGTGAAGTTTTTCAAGTAAAAATAACCTACCAGGTTGAAGAAACTGTAATACTCAACATGAATGAGAACCCTGAAGACTTTACACAAAATATTGACCACCTGGTTCTAAAGCTGTAATAACTGCTAGAATCTGACGACTATTTTTTTCAGCAAACCTACCATACACAGACAAGATTCTCTAAGTTGTATATAATCCATGTAACTAAAAAAAAAAAAATACTACTAAATCTTTGGCACTTAGCAAAAATTTAAAAACACTGGTAAAAATTTCTAAGGATATTGAATGTGACATTTAATTCTACTTATGAAGAAATAAATTAATCTGAAGTTATGAAAAAAAATTATTCCTTAGCCAAATTAGTATATAGATTTCTGTACAACATATTAATGTAGAAATGATATCACAATTTCTACTGGCTCTTATGAAGTCACAAGATGATAAGCATAGTCATTACGGGTGAGGCTACTGCCTGAAGATTGCATGCAGCTGGCGTATCATTCTATGCATTTCCTAAAATGAGACGACATGTAACCTCAGCCAGTATTGCTTGCCACTCCTGGGTCAGGGCCACGCCCAAATGGCCCAGATTGTGTAGGTTTTGTGCAGGGTGTATCCTGAGCCTCATGCACTTACCCTACAAGAGATGGTAAATGAGTGAATAATTTGGCACGTCTATGAACTACCATTATAAATTTTATTAGACAAATGTTCACTAAATATTTATTTTTACACCTATAAACATGCATTGCTTTTTTTAAAGATAGGGGTGGTTATGTAGTGTCACATTTTCTACATTAGATTTTGAGTCAACTATACATGATGGTAGTTTACATTTTGACCACTCAATAATTTTGGTAAATTCTTGGTTAAGTTAGCAAACCTCACCTAACAAACACACTAACTTGCAAAATGACAACTGAAAAATAGGGCACTACATGCTGTTTGTTAATTAAACAAAATATAAGTGAGCAAGCCTATAGCTGTGTTTTGCAAATGCTTATTAAATTTATATTTCTATAAACTTGCATTAAAGAAAAAAAACTAATGATCACTTTTCCAAATCAAGAAAATAAGCAAGCAATTCAACAAATAGTATTACCATTTATTTAAAATGTTCAATATTATTGTTAACCCTTAAAAATGAAAACATTTCAGAGCAATTATACTAATCCATTTTACTGCTAAGGAAAAGTTTGCTTTTTTTTTCTGTATGCAAATAAAAAAAACAACTGAATATTAAATAAGTTAAATATTTGTGTACTACACATACAAATTAAAAAAAATATGAAGGAGCATTAAATTTCTGCAAAATATAGTCACCAACGATAGACCATTTATAGTACTTTTAACCGTTAAGCTGTGGCAATTGTAATCCCCAACACCCGCCATGTACGAAGAAAAAAAAGAGGAATTAAAATAATTTAAAAAAAAAAAGAAAAGAAAAGTCGGACACCTGCTTGGCTCAGCAACTACCACCCCCCCCCTGTGAGAAACATACCGAATATTTGTGTGCACCACAGCCTAATGGCTAACCTATGGATAAATTTACCATGGGAGACTTGACGTAAGTAAACAGACCATTCCAAATATGATTGAAAGTTATAAGAATAACAAATAACCTTCCACAAACAGGTTTCCAGGAAGTGATGAACTTTGAAAGAGGCACATTACTGGACAATGGATATTCAATTATTAAAAGGGAGAGTATTTTAAAGAGATGCCAAAAGAATTGTTCATTTGCATCTGGATGCCCAAAACACACACACACACAAAAAAAACCTGTACTGAGAAGAGCAACAATCAACTGCCTATGTGGCAAAACAGAAATGCAAAGCACTCCTCACCCAATGCAATTGGTAAGCAGCAGTCACTTTTCTCACTCAGTCCAGATTTTCAGTCCTTAGTGTAATGCCCTCTAGCATAGTCATTTTCACTGAACCATCTGCAAGCCACAAGAAAATATGGCTATCAGGTCTGTTATTGTGCGGTTTGGGCTGTCAAAGCCACACTTCTGCCTATCTATGCCAATGATCATCAACCCAAAGATAACCTTTTAAAAAATGGAAGATGGTGTCCTGACACACTGCCTGCGCAACACAAGATGGAAAGAAATCTGAGCATTACCACTCTGCTATGGCCTAGTTAATCACCAGAGATGAACTCCACTGAACACTAATTGTCCCCTACAAGCCCAGACTAGAATTGATGATTTCATTTACGTGATGCCAGCATGTTGCTAACTTGTATTATTAACACAAAGTAAATGCACACAAGGGATTAGCCCAACTCATTTTTATAGTGTTATGAATGGGTTCCAGATTAAACAAGTTTCTTCAAACTTGCAGGTCTATTTATTTACTTATGTCAAATCTTCTGTATAAGCATTAAAATCACACCAACAGCTCAACAATGGTCAATAAAACCATCATTTCGCAAGAAAACGTATGTAGTGACAATAAAAATTTTCTGCAAACACTTAAAACTGTTAATAAATGAATACATTCATTAACTTTTCTATAATAACCACAAACTTTGGATAGTAATTCAACTTTTTAATGTTAGCATATTCCCAAAAAAAAAAAAAACCACCTACACTTTTCTTAGCATGACAATTACAAAATCCAAAGTTACAAAATTTCAATATTTCCTCTACAAATGTTGCATATCCATTAAAATTTATATGTAAAGTTTAATTTTTATTCCTGAATAACAGTTACACACAAAACCTAAAACATACTACAGGCATAATAAATGTAAATTTAATTTAAACAGGTTATATCAGAGTTAAACCAGTCAAGTAACATAACAGCTTTTGTAGGCGGTGTGTTGAATAGATAACATTTTGATGTAAACATTTTTTTTTAAGGAGCTGTAGTGTCAGAAAGTTTAATTCTGGTGTAAAAAAAACAAACAAAACAATTGATATCAGGCCTATGGTCAGGTCATTGCCAGCTCTTATCCTAATACTTTGGTAAAATGTTGTTACCGATAGTGATTTTGTTGGCTATTATAAACTCTCTCTCATATCTATAAACTACTAGATAATAATTTACTTACACACTTGTTCTATTAAAATTTTAAGATACCACAACTTTACAATGACCTGCACATCTTTATGTTCAACAATAAATAGGAATATTTCTACTTTAGCCTATCAGTGAAAAAGATATACAAAAAATTTCAAAATTAACATTAAAAAAATTGCTCAATGACAACTATTTCACAAAATCCAGCTATAATAATTATCTTGCCCAAATTTTCTTTTTAAAAAGCATTTTAAATAAATCAGTCATTCATTTATATTAAAATCACAAGCAAAAATATAGTATTAATTTTAGTAGCCCAGAAAACTTGAATGCAAGCTTCATGATTCATTGCTTAAAACGTGTGATAATAGAAGTATATGCAGAATCTACAATCTTTGAAAAATCCCCTCTAATTTATTTGCACTTAACTTCCACACCTAAAAATTGGGGAAAAAACAGCAAAGTTTGCTAACCAATAAATGTTACAAAAAAAAAAAAACAAACACCCCACAAACATGTCAAGTTAATCACATTTACAGCACATTTTCATCAACACAAGGTCATATACATATGTATACATACACAAAATAAGGTGAAATGGGAAATCAAAACCCCAAGTGAATTTTTTTAAAACTAAAACTGATTGTTTTTATGTAAATATAATCATTTGCATGTATGAATTTTCTTATTTTTAAAGCATTTTATTTTTTTAAAAACAGAATGCAGAAATAAGAGTCTCTCATGGAACATTTATAATTTACATTTTTTTCCAATTAAAAGAACATTTGAAAATTATTAAATCTTATAAAATTTTTATACTGATGTCAGCTTAAGATTAGATCATGGTGGTTGTCATTACATTTTCTTTCAATTATAAAATCTGCGCAAAATTAAATTTCATTTAAAACAAATTTTGCACACCATACATTTTAAACCGAATCCTGCAGAAACCATAAAAACTATTTTTTAAATAAATTTAATGCGAACAGTTGAAAAAAAGGTACATAATTTAAATTGACAATTTTAATATAAATTGTTTGCATAACTATATCATTAAGAAAAAAGAGCAAGATTAAATAATTTTAAATGTTAACTTTTAGATCCAGAAAAGTGTCTTAATTTTCTACAATTTAGAATGAAGATGAATACGCCTTAACCTACTGTAAAATAAAAGGAATCTCAATCAGTAAGATTTCAAGTACATAAAATATCAAAAATAGTCAGATTACACTTAAAAAAAAAAAAATCCAATTACCTCCCACCTTCCTAAGTGTTTGTTTCCTTGCAAACAATAGCACTCAATAAAAAACTGGAATCAGTCGGTTGAGAAAACAGTGAGTACAATAGAAAGTCTATGAATAAAAAAAATTAAATAGGGGAAAAATAAGAAAAAAAAAAAGAAAATATGAAAACAATGACAAACATTAAAAATATAGAAACAATCAATTTAAAATTGGTCTGAATAAGAATAAAACATGTAAGAATATTAAGATTATAAATATTAAAATCAATAGAAAATAGAGACAAAAAGAAGCATTAAAAATTTCATGTAAATTGAAATAAGTGAAATATATATATGTATATATGAACAAAATATGATAATAAAATTGCATGAAAAATTGAAATAGTGTTCAACAAAAATCTGCTGGAATATAAATACACAAAAATTAGAAAAAATAAAGTGGGCATTGTACAGAACTGCTAAAATTTTGCTTCAAACAAAATTTTAGCAATTTGTACGAAGAAAAAAGAGCAGGCTACATGAATATAAAAATATAATTTTCAACTTATTTTTGCTTTCTAGCACAAATTTCAAATAGGCTCAGGTTAAAAGAGAGTCAGCGTACAGAGAAACCAAATGAACTACAACAGAAGAAATATAATGGTGCTAGAAGCATCCATCCTCTATTGCTATCAACCTGAGGAAATTTATTTACTAAAGGCAAAAGAAATATCACCAAGGTCAACACAAGCCCTACCCAATTTAGAAACGTAATGATCATTTCTAGTTACATTTTTCAATGTACAACCAACTACCATCAACTTTTACGAAATGAAATTTTTGTCCTCAATTTTAAAAAAGGAATTCATTTTTTTTAAGTCACCAAAATACAGTATTTCATTTAGTTCCAATGTATACTTGTCATTTTTGTAACTGGATTGTTCATCTCATTGCTAAGTAAAATCACCATTAAAACTCTGGGAGAGGGGAATTCTGAATATACAAAACAATTTAGCAACACTTTGGGATAAAATCTCATCCAAGCGCAAATGATTATATTTGTGGTCACCGTTGTAAAGATATTCAAAGAACGTAACAATAATTTAGAACTATAACAAAAAATGAAAGTAAATTAAGACGATTTACTGCTATACACTTAACTGGATAAATTGATTAAATTCATCTCTAGCATAAACTGCAATTATAAGGTCTTTAATATTTTGATGGATCAGAATTTTTTTTCTGCTTAGGAGTTTATGACTAAATAACTTTTCATGACATATTTGTATTGAATGTTGTATTTTTTTTAGCTCTGCTAAATTTTAAAAATTAGAAAACATGACAAGCATCACACTGAAACACAGCCCATGTAGAAAGAATGTTTAAAAATGTCAAGCCTGCTAAAGATCTGATTATTTTGTACTTAAAAATAGAAAAACCGATTATGCCATATTACAAATGCAATACAATTAACTGAAAATAAGCCTGATTGTGAGCAGCTTGTGGTTTATGTACAAAAGGAATTGTACTTATTTCCCTTAGTATCAGACAATCAATAATCCCTTCTCTGCATTATCCGATTTATTATGCATAAAAATTCCAGTTTATATTGAAAGTCCACATTAGTTACACTTTGAGACAATTTAATGCCAGTGCGCAGTCATTTTTCTACATGATCCAAGAATTTCTTAGAGCAGGTTTATCAGAAATCAGAGTTCATGTTATACTCACTTTCTGGAGATATGTAATAATTCATTTTGAAGTAAGCCATTCAATTTAAAAACACGTTTTAAGAATTACTTTTAAACCTACACAAAGCACATGCATTAAAATCAATCAACAAAATGAACTTTAAAACGTGATAACAAGATTGTTAATTATGCTGATGCACTAAAATACAAACATGAAAGCAATACCAACTTTAAAAAAATATTTTTTAGTTAAAAAAATCCAGTAAAACATTACTTGGTGCATGTCCAATGATAAAATTAACTAATTTATACATGATTCTGCATAATAAAACCTAGCAAAAAAAAATTGCTATGGCTTTAGGATTTTATGAAGATTGGGGATTCACACATTACAAAGGTTTATGGATTATTTAGTTTTAGTGGTTTCCACAACAAATAAACAACATGCAAGGAAAAAAAAAATTTTGTAACTTAAACCCTGGGTTCATCAAAATGACCAACACTGCTAATAAAGCATGAAGAAACCACAGAACCAACCAAATTACACAACAGTTACATTGGCACCAGCAACATGAAATCACTAATCAGTTAAGCAAAACTTACATTACTCAAAATAGTTTTCAAAGGGGCCACCCCCAAATGTAGCCAATCAACACTATATGTAATGGTACAGTATTTGGGGAAGTTTGTTTTTTCACCTCTAGTGATTTTTTATACACTACTACGATATTCTCCAGACACACTGTACCTACTGTTGACTTGTGGTTTCTTCAAAACAAGGAACAGTGTTCTGTAAAACTGAGCATGGTCACCAGACATTGCTTACTGAATTTGTGGGATGAAAATCAACAAATCCACATTAAAATTTTTTTTTGAAGTCAAGAAATGCTTCAGCATAGCTATGCCCATATATTTTGACTTTGGAACCTCCCATTACCTACAAAGATGTTATAATAAAGTTTACACATTCATCACAAAACACCCCCCACCCTAAACAAGCACTTTCAAACCCGCAATGTTTGTACATGTTCAGATTCTGGTTGAAGAGGTCCTGCATACTGACGGAAAACCATATTATGTATAATATTACAATTTTCTCCAGAAAAAAGAAACCTTGGAAAATTCACGTATAAATCACTTCTCCCACCTAATCTGCACATACCTTTGCACCCGAGCCATCACCTCTATAACTGGTTGCGTGAGTCGTTAAGTCAGTTTTGGAATGCCTAGGCATCGGAGATCATGCAGACTGTCATTTCTAGGGCACTAACACCAGACTAACCAGTTCAAGCCCCCCAACTTATTATGGAGGCATGCACAAAGCCATTTTATTTCACTATGTAACAATTAACAGAACAAGAAATCCATTTACTCATAGTTTGGCCAAAGCTGCAATGACCCAGTAGAACTATGTAACACTGAGGGCACAAAAAGGGCAGCATTGTTCTTATAGCCTCAGCAGTCCTACAAGAAAGAGACGAGAGAAGCCATGCGATCCACTACCAACTTCCAGGATCTGACCCATGACTAAAGATCGACACAAGATGATTAGAGAACAAAGCATCTAGCACCAACTGCCATTTAAAAGCCGTTATAAGTACAGCATTACTGTTTCTTACTGATCTTATCTGTACCCTACTCTACATTGTGTAATCTATAATAATAATAATAACAATAATAATAATAGCAGCCTGGTTATTTTCTTTAATCTACATTCTATCTTGATATCTAATCTTTTCCTGCAACAATAAATAATTGTCAGTCAGTTATTGCAATATAAAATAGTTTCTGTAGCATGAAGAATACATCACTCAATAAACCAAATAGCTCATCTAAAAGAAACTACACTGAAGATATTGCCCTGCAACAAACAAAATACACCCTTGGAAAAGCTTAAAATCTATTGGTTTAATCTGAAGAGCCAGTGTAGCAGTGCCTAAAAAAAAATTCATTTTAAAAAAGGTACCTCATGCAAGCATGTGAATTTCAACAGCAAATTTCCCTTGGGTTCAGATTTGTGCAAAGATATTTCAAAGAAAAATAACCATTCAAAGCAACTGTGAAGAAAATGAATCTATGATCAAGGAATCCTAAGAAATTTCTTTTGTTAGCTAAAAACAAAAGAGAGACTGTACCACCACGATGGAGAAGAAATCACCAATAGGTTAATGACTTTAGCTACTCACACAAGATAACAAAATTATAGTAGTATCTAATGAACTATCACTTTCCTAAAACACTGCAATGCAGCTGAATTGGAGACACGTCGACTGATGTGAACAAAGGAAGTTAGCTGCAACTCTCAGATTAGTATTTTTGTAAGATGCATCTACTAGAGTTTAGATAGTGTTGAAGTATTTCTGGATTTCTACCAATTAATTACAACCACAGGAACAAACATTTTTGAAAAAGTCAGAACTGCATTGAAGAAAGTTACCTAGACTGGTATAAGATAGGAAGTATTTGTACAGACGGAGCACTGCAATGACAGAAGAATTCTGGCTATGTGGCTTTATTAGAACAGTTTTTGGAAAGATATTCAGGTTTTATTGCATTATTCATCATGAGTCACTTTGTGCAAAGGACCTGAAATTTTCTTTCCAACTTGACCCTGTGGTTCAATGAATCACCAAGAATTTAGTAGCTAGTTTTGTGATTATTCAAATTCTACAAGAAAATTGTTTCTGCATTGTAGTGTTTGCTGGTTGTCCAAAAGAAAATGTTCTCTCATATTTAAAAGAAAACTCACTTGAGAGAGAGAGCTTCTAAAGAACTAATTGTGAAACTTTGCACTTGTCAGTTATTAGCCATCTCGACACCCTCAATACGCAGTTACAAGGAAAGGATTGGGTTTTTTTTTCAATGCTCTTCAATTCCATTCAATCCTTCAAAGACAAGTTTAGCCTTCATAGATAAATAACAAGTGTTTGAGGTTGAGAGAAATGTGCCAGGGGCAGATGCTGGAAAGAATGTCAATTTTTGAAAATATCAAGTGGCCATTTCTTTTTTGACTTCACAAAAGATGGAATCATTATCTTATCTTCATTAATTCACTTGGAATGTCAGAAAGTGACTGCCATCATTCCACAAACATGCAATTGAAATTTTGGAACTTAAAATTACTGAACGTATTTGTGGTACTGGTCAAAGAATGGCATGACAGCCTACAACAGCAGCTTAATGGTCAAATTTGAACAAAATTAAGGGGCCCACATGCTTGTATTAGGATCAGTGGTGGTCACATTATTAAAGCCTTTTCTGCCAGTTTGTTTTTATCATTTTTGCCATCTGGCATGCTAAAGAAAATGCAGCTAAGCAGGGACAGCAGCAGCAAACTGTTCAATGAAGAATTACTCCAAGAGTACCACTATAACTTGAATATGAAATAGCCTGCAAAGACATTTGAAAGTTCTGAACTACCAATGACATCAATTTTTTTAAAACAGAGTTTAGATCAATATGCAGGTCCTCAAACAAAATATGAACACATTTGAACGTATCATACAAGCATTATAGGCTTAGAAATGCTTGCTGTTTATTTTTTTTGTTAAGAGTATATCAATTTGATCTTTAATATTCATGGTTATAATCTACTTACATTACAATAATCACGAAAACAAATCCGTACTTTTGTTTTCCCTATAAATAAGTCTTTGCTTCAAGACTTTTTAGCAGTACTATAGGTTTAATAATTCTGATGAAGAATCCCCATTATAGAAAATTCTGAGCCAAAAGCACTTATAGTTAAATAATGCTTTCCACAATTGTAGTAGAAACTATCTGCAAAGCACACAAACATTGTAGAATCTAAGGGCTGAATAATTCAAATCTTCCCAGAACTATCTAGATATTTTAACAGCAGGGCAGTTACTTCCTAAAAATTAAACTTATTTTCAAAGAATTCAAATAGATCCATATAAAATTCTTTAACTATCAGTCATTAGTAGTAAAAAAATTATTTGGTAGTGCCCCACACCTTAACTATCCGAGTCTGCTACAGTGCATACATCCAAAAACAGTTTCATACTATTTTCAGCAACATTTTATGTGGTTAGCACTGAGATCTGACCACTATGCAATCAGCTAAACAATGTCAGCCAATAAAGCATAGCAAGTTGATGACTAAATGAGAGAAAAAAGAACACTTTGGTGAACCAAGATTTTTCTGAATGTCACAATCTCGCACCCTCATCAGCAAACCTTGAGTAATAGATGAATTACACATTACGTCATACACAAGCAACCAGAAATAAATCATGACAGATTAAAAACAAATCTGAAAAATAATTTATTACTATATTGTATCAATATATTTCATAAACAAAAATTTTGAAGTTGGAAGCCAGTTTGACACATCCCCAACACAATATGTAATCAATTTTTTCAGCATCCAAAAATATTATAATTTTCCCCATGTCTCAACATTACATCATTTTACGTGTTTAAATAAATTTCCCTCCAATATTTTAGCATCTGATACCATCTTAGAATTTGATTCACATTATTAATAGACTTAAGCAACAAATTTTCACACATGCACAATGTGTATCACAGTTAACAAATAAAGCAAATTATTTGTCTGTTTTGCATATTTTAAAAATAGTTTACTAAAACCTGACCAGTTTCATGACGGCCATGTTGTTAAGCAAAACAATTTGTGAACTAGATCATCCTTTTGCAGTTCTAACTTTTCAGTTTTTTTATGCCATATTTCCCACTTATAATATGCTACACAAAAGCAAAGTCCAAACCAGACTTGGCCAAGACTCATTTAGCTACTAAAGAAAATGCATTTACTATCTCACTTATGCTTGAGCACATTTCACTGGAAAGGAATTTTTTTGCAGACATGAATGTGTTCTGTATAATCAACAATTGTTTGATTGTCCAAATAGTTAAAATGCAATGTGATACTGTACTATTAGCTGTTGTAACAAAGCAGGTGGTTTCAAAGTGTTTCTTATTCAAAATTATAACCATTAAGACAAATTAAATAATTAAGGAACAAAGGTGATTTGCTAGTTATATTGAAAGGAGACATAGCTTAGAAGCATGCAAGTGCTAAAGTGAACATGGATTTAAAAATGTATAGTATATGATAACTGTAGAATATTTTGAATTTCTATATTTCTGTAAAAATGGAGGGTTGTTTTTAAGCTTGTATAAGCCTTTATATAAAGAGGATTCATTAGAAGACAGTACTAGTCTACTTTTAAACAAGACTCGCAAAAAAAAAAAAAAAAATGCTGCTTTTCATAAGGTTAAGCTAACAGAATTTTAGCCAACACATTTCTCAAATTATCTGTGCATCATACGGTTGAATTAACGAGTTTTATGCCCAACAAATGAATTTTGCAGTGTTAACAGGTAGATACAGTAAAGACTGACCATGAAATCCAAGTAGCTTAACAGGACTTTGCCATAAAAACTGCCATGCAATCTTTCCACCAAGAGATTCCACGCAATCAGAAGCACATGGCTAGTTTTTGCTGTGAAAAACAGCAGCAAACACTGGGAGAAATAAGAGAACACGTGTTTTGGATAAATTTTTATTTTTGCTGTAATTCCAAAGTCAAGAAATGAATCATTTAACGTTTTACATGTAAATTTTTTAAATGTGCAATCTGTATTTACCAGAGAAATGATTACTGTTTTTTTGCTTTATTAAACCCCGATTTGCATCTAGTGTTATGAATCAAAATGACCTTAGATGATGACAAGGAACAAAGATCAACATTAACAGAATTATTGATGATGATTGAAATTGTTTATAGAATAAAGCTGACTGACAATAACCACCTTCAAATATCAGTGAAATCAAATGGCATGAATATTTAGGAACATTCCAAAGGCAGTATAGCAGAGTGCTGGGATTTTGAGAAAGCAAGTGATAACTTATATTTGGTCCAAAAACACAGCTACCTATAGAAAATGAATAGTCAAAACTAGTCTCTTGATATCCACAGCAATAACCGTGCATTTTTAATTGCCTCACTGCATGTGTAGCTAAGTTTCTAGGCCGAACAGATTAGAACCGATCTTTAACATTTAGAATTACCCATCCAATGAAAGGTCAAGACTCCATTATGTAAAAGACAGCATTACCTCCTGCCAACCAACAAAAACAATGCATTATAAGAGGACCATTAGAGCCTTTGGTGTCAATTTCATTGTAAATTGTATGTGAAGAGTGTAGTAAACGACCTTGCATAATATGACACACCAGTTGTTAAGTATGATCCTATATCGAATAATAATTGTTTAAACAATTGGGATAATATGATATAGTCACTGGTAAAATTATGACTGTTATACATTCCTAAATGTATTATACTAAATAAACTGCTTAGTATGATAATGCATGGAAAAAATGTTTTTTGCCAATTCTTTAATGGTTACATATGCTGGACAGTGGATGTTAGGTAAATGTTCACATGATTTTAGGTTTATAAGCACCATCAGCCTTGGTAACAAAATTGACCACAAATTTCTCTTTCCAGCAAGTGAATTATCCAAGGAATTCTAATGTGACCACTGCATGACTTCTATTTTTCAGTAGACACTGGGCTTTGTTTGCTCAATAAAGTGACAAGAGAAAGTGAAGCATTTTGCTGGTCATCTTGTGCACACTGACCCCCTGCCAGGAGACCACACAGCCTTCAGTATTTCTTTCCAGTGTTATAATTAAAAAAAGATTTTAAACTTAGATTTTAAAGTGATTGCTTTGTCAAAAGCATAAGGGAAGACAGCTGTGTCACTCAACAAGGTATTAAGATGACAATTTAGATAAAATTTCCAATTCCTTCCAGGTAAAACAAAGCACAAGATATTTTGAATATCCAACTCTGATTGAAAATGCATTTCCAGGAGCCCCATTTAAAAACAAATGTCCCGGGGTAAGATGCCCTCCTTCAGACCACCCACCTACCTACCTACTTTAGAGTAATAAAATTCCATGTTTTGCAATTGTGATGTATACCCCACACCCATATTTCATATGCAGAACTGCTTAAAAATATATCAAAGCTCCCAAAATGTTAGAAGTAATCCATGGTTTTAAAAAATATTAAATGAGAACCAAAAATAAAACTCGGAACTAAATTGTTAACCAGCATATGTGCAATAAACATCATTCATTCAGTCTTATTGGACATGAACTGGTCTTCCAACATCTGTCTCTTCATAAAGCAACCAAGTACCTACCTAGAAAATTCTTTGACAATATCTAAGCAAAATACAACAAACTTCTATCTCAGCATGATTGACAACCAAAATAACCAAACTTTTAGTACTTAGGGTTCAAATTGTCAACCACAAACTCTTAGAATCAGGTAAGAACATAAGAATAAATCAGTATACCTCATAACATTTAATACACACGCATCAAGCAAAAACAGCAGTTTACTATTTGAAATGTAACCTAACCTTTTCTTGTGAAAGTGATACTTAGTAATTTTGTCTAATATATAATACTTCAAATATAGTTTTAAATTCTGAAGTTGTTTCTTTTAAGGATTATTTCCAATAGATTCATATGATAGCTGACCATGGAAGGAATGTTTTAGTTTAAAATTTTTTGAAACAAGTACAACAGTATCCTTTTACAAATTTTCATTTGTGGTATGCAATTGAAAAAAAAAATGATTTAAGATAATTATTACTATTTTTTTTACATACTATTTATTCAAAGATTCAAATGATGCACACGACAGATGATATCCTACATAAAACTACAGCTTCTCGTGTGTAAAAAACTTGTAACCAACCTTTCGAGTAAAAAAAATAGAGCACCTAGTATATGTAATATACGTCATTTATGACTACCAGTGACTATTAAGATTTATCTGCATCTCTTATTAATATAGCGACGACAAAAACTGCCCTGGAAGCTGCATTCTTCTCATTAAATTATACGCGTTGCAATTTCCTAAACAAAGATCGTTTTTCCTAATGTTTTTTTTTTTTTAAAAACAAAAACAATCTCGCGGGTCTCAATACTTCTGACCACTCGGTACGGCGGAACAGTTACTTGCCAGAAACAATGGCGTTAGGGCAACTCATCCATTAATACTACTATTTTCAAAACCCGCCAATGCTCCGATCCAAGGGTGCCTGAAGAAATCCACATTACGGGATGGCGAGAAATCTAGGCAGGTCTCGATTAAAAAAAGAAATAGATGTTGGTCCTACCAACGAAAAATAACGACAAAGCCCGTCTAACCCCTCACCCACCTCCTCCTCCTCCTCCATGCCCGAAATGGTAGAGGGGTTGGGACGAGAGTTTATCCCGACCGACTCCTCGCAGTCACGATACAGCCTACCGCTAACTGGACAACAGCTAAAACAGTAGGTGACAATAAATGAGACAAGTCAAACTGACCGAATTTCCAGCTTTTTATCCGAAGAGCAAGATTCTGTTCTGAGAAAAGTGAATTATTCAAATAAACCACCGACCGTTTTCCCTGAACACCACCCCCCCCCACACTCGAGTATGAGCGACTGAGAAGAGTTTGGAAATAATTAAAACGTAGTTTAATTTAACTTAAATTTCTTTCCACTGATGCAAATTACAGTGAAATAATAGAATCTTTCCCTTTTTTTTTTATTTTCTTCTCCATATATAAAAGTCGGATGAAGAAAGGAACCACCTAGCAGCATCATGAAAGCTGTGCGGATCGAGCAGCGCCATCGGTTCTAGTTCAGTAGTCAGCAATGGCCGGACGTCAGTCGTCGTCGTCCACGCCGGGCGGGAGAAGAGAACAGACAAGGGCCGAAGAGGCAATAACCACTACCAGTTAACTACATCTCGCCAGCTTCAATAATACCAAAGTAAACTTATATACATCCAGATTTTTCGAAAGAAAAGGTATATGACGCTAAAATTAAGGTAAAGTGATACAGACCTAAAGTAGGGCAGCTTCGAAATGAGAATATGGCAGCTAGAAAGAAAGAATGTACTATGAATTGTGGGAAATCGTGAAAAAAAAATATGTATGTATATTTATTTATACATATCGACCGTTTTCAACAATTAGAGAATTTTATTAATATGCATGCTATAATATAGCGGTGTAACAAAAACGTGATAGCAATTAATATTAAATCACTGAGCTTTTCCAGGTTTTTTCAAATAACTTAGTGATCACGTGACTAACGTCACGGCAGCTTGAGGAAAATTTTTTTTCGATGTACGTAACTAAAAAGAAAAAAAAGTTCGGATTGAAGTTTTCGCTGAATCGGTACAGATGCAGAATTCGAGGGTATTATTAATGTTATTCGATTTCATGCAACTTTCGGATTTACTTCAAACGTAAATAAGGTGGTGTATTAGCATCACCCTTGAATATGCACCATCTCCTTTAAAATGATATTTTCACCCAGTCGAGAACGTTCATCCGGACAGGCATGCCACCCTTTAACTTTAAAGTTAAAGGCTTCTTGAAGACAAAAAAAACCCGCTGGTTTTGAACGAGCCATTGAAAGTCTCTAGAACTGGTGCTGGTAAATGCAATAGAAAATATTAACATTTTCGCTTTAAGTGGTAACCTCTCCAAAGAGATGTTTCAGAAGACACTGCCTGTATCACTTGTACAATTGAGAGATAGGTAGGCGGACGATGCTTAGCAAAGTTACGGTAACAAACAGGCAACGTCGTCTTCTAGTTTTCTTTAATACTGTGGCGTTTTCCGGTTTTGGGGGCCAAACCCCCGATGCGAATGTTGCAAGAAGTCTATTCCCGCTATTTATAGTTAAAATACCTGCGAGCAAACATTGGTGTTCTTATGAGGGAGCCGGTCACCTGACTCCCAGACAACGAGAGAGGTGCGATTTATGGTCTCTAGTCAGAAAAACGAATCAACAATCTTCTCTGGGTCCTGAGACATCGACAGGTAGAAGTCTCAGTCTCGTTACAGAACAAAAAGAATATCAGCGAATACGTGTGAAAAGTCATTCTCGACTTCTATCCGAAAAGAGGAGAAAATAAATGATTAGTTTTCCATCCGGCCTTTAAAAGGGCTGTACACCTTTAAAAGTGAAAGATTAGAGTTCATTTGATTTTTCTACATCTCCAAGCACATTATCAATTAGCCATCGGTTCGAAAAAGTATTCCAGCCGATAGCCGCTATAGAGTTACGAAGAGCCGATGTCTCGAATAGAATTTCGTACACTAGTTCTACGGGTGGACTTACCGTCCGCCCTCTGAAGTCCTCATCACTCGCTCGGCCGAAGAGGTAAGGAAGTCTATCAGGCCGTCCTTGTTGTTTCTATCCCGTCTATATAGATTAAGTCACCTTTCTACGTATTGGGCCAAATCTGGGACTAGGCCCCATACACCTTTCATCAACGTAAACATCTCGGTGAAGCAGTGCTCGCGAGCTCTGGTGAACAGTACATCCATGACCAAAAGTCTTGCATCTCCCTAGAATTTTCTAATTTTGCTCGATAAATTCGAATTAAAATCTGCTAATTTGCATAATAATGTAAAGTTAAAGTATTGAAAGCGACCCGCTGTGTAGTTTTTCGCATACTCAATGGTGAAACGACCGCAAATGCGAAATGTGACAATTTTAAATCTTACACATAGATCACGACTGCTTAGAAGTACTCGAAAGCGGACATTTACAAGTGGTTGTCATGGGTACGACTTGAAGACTGGGGGACGAAGTTATCATAACTAAAAATTATTTACATTGTCGTTCAGCCTTGTCACAAGAACACCGCCTTTCATTTAGCCGACGAGGTGGACTTCAGGAATGTCCTTAGTTAGTTTGTCAACAAGGAAATCGCATTTTACATAATAAAACACATTTACATATCGAAAGTAAGTGTTGGTTTTGTACAGTTGTGTATGCATTTCTTATCCGTATACCAGGTGCCTCTGACTTTGCCAGACGGAATAGATTGTCTTGTCTTTGACTACCTGGCGGTGTCACGCTGACATCGCTACGATTTTACTTCTAGACCACAGACCGGCACTAACTATTACTGTTTCCCTACATTGGTAGCCAAAGCTGTGGGCACGCCGGCCCAGCCCTTAGTGTAGTTTTAAGCTGCTCTAATGAATGCTGCCACTTATCTTTATCTGTATACTTTAAATTTTCTTACTAAGGGAAACTTAAATACGCATAATTTTTATTCTGCTTCTATTCTGTTTTAATACCGCGGCTTAATTTACCTTATAAATGACTTTAGACTGATCTAAGACTAGCAAAGCCAGGGGTGGAAGGGTATCCGGCGTCTGTGCTAATCGATCAGCTGACAGACCGGGTCAGGTTCGCTGTTCACAGTCTGACCCAAATATATATGTATTTAGGCAGCTTTTGCAAACTCAGCATTCAGAGGGTCTAATATCTGCTGATCATCTTTTACTTATGGGTGATGTGCGCCAATACTCTTCTGGTAGCTATGCTGCATCTGTCGGAAAATTGGCTGTGCGATTTAATGTTGGAATATTCAGAGCTAACTGCATCATTAAGATCCGTTATCAGCACAGTAACATGCAAATGGCCTCTACTGTTAGCAACTGAAACCTCCAGCTTTCAGAACATTTATTTGCTGGGAACAATTCTAGGTTCTAATAATTACAAATTTCAGAAATCAAGTGTGAACATTATATAGGCAAATACAGAGAAAGATGGTAACAATACGTAAGCTAGGTGGCTGCTTCCATGTCAGAAACAACTGCCATTTTTTGTCGGATTGACTGCCGTTTTCTGAAGTGCTTCCCAGATCAAAAAAGAGGCGGCCAAGCAGGGAATCATGTTTTTGATCCCACAAGTAGTTTCCGATACATACTCATGGCTCTTAGAGCTGCAGACCCAACACTTCTACCCAGGTAACTAGCTTAGGACTACTGAGGCTATAAGCAAGCCCAAGTCTCACTGCAGTGCTGCAAAATTGGACAACCACAATCATCAAAGCATATCTAGTGTTGAGAAATTTGGTTACTGGTTCATAGAAATGAGGTGGTGCAGAACTGTTCAGAGTGGAAAAATTAAATTCTAGTCAAGTACCATAATCTCTGCAAGGGCAAAGGAATTCTTAAGAGTGGAAATATTTCATCTGATTCAGTGAAAACCCTGATGGTAGTAATAAAATGAGAGTATTTTTAATTACTAACCAAGATAAAGATTACGAGCAAAACGACAGCCATTTCACCAAGATAAATTTAAATCGGAGTTTCCATCAAATGGTTTTGGATGAGAATCATTTAACGTGCAGATGAGAATATGCAGGGTTTAATAAGGATAAACTCATTAGAAAAGATCTCAACCAAAGTTATGCATCCAAGCCCTGGAAAGGTGCACACAACCAGCAACATGCTAAAACTTGCGAGCAAACAAGGCAATAGGATTGATCCATTATCAAGCCGCCTACCAACGCAGCAGTTATTCAAACACAGAGCTCCTGATCTTGAGGGATGCAACAAGCTTAAGGAAACATTGAAATCTTCTATACTAGTTTTCTAAACCAATGAGAGTCTTCTGCAATGCATCTAAAGGTTTAAGTAATCTTAATTCAGCAGCAAGATAATAACTGGTGGCCTGTTCCCTATTTGAAAGAAACACTGAAGAACTACAACTTGCATGTGCATAATTTTTTTAGCAGAGTTCATAGAGTCTAGCAGGCAGCAATATGTTGTAATTTCTTAAAACTCTATACATCCACATTTCAATTAATTGCTATATCAGTAAATATATCTGTTTGTGCAATTGTTACACTATTAACTGTAATAGTAGATTTAGTTATTATATTTCTGCTTTCTATCTTTCTTGACAATGCATCAAATTGTTCTGGTAAAAAGAAATTCTGTAAATGAACTTCATATCAAAGACATGGTGATGTTGTGTTATTACAAGCTGGCTAGTGGTGGGTAATTACAAATCTGTAGCCAAGTATGATATATCTGAATAAAATGAAGTTTGCCCAACATAAACATAAGTGATTAAAACGTTGACCTGGATATGAATTTAAATAATTTGAGAAAGTACTAGAAACATTCAAATGACACCCAGCTGAACTAATACTACCATAATGGTATTCAGCCTGGTTTCAATTGAACATCCCTATTATATTGCCAAAGCAGCAAAAAAGATTACAATGAAATCCTTGGAGACTATAATGGAATAAAAATGTCCAGAAGATCCAGTATCTTACAGTAAGTCTACTGAAACTTGGGGTGGGCTGGTTGTAACTGATGTAGAGATGAAAAATGCATTTTGTGTAACAAGTTGGTGTAGTTTATAATTTTAACGTTATCTTGGGATCAACTAAACAATTGGTTTAAAAAAATGATAGGTGTAAAATTTCTGTAACAGGCTTTTTTTAAATAAATATGAGATCCATGTATTATCCCCTCAGTTTCTCCCATACCTCTTTTATTTTCATGATTTTTCAAACACTTGCCACCCACTCACTGTTGTTTTTTTTTAATGTCATGAACCCACTTTTTAATACGAATGTCACAACCAATTACAAAGAGAAAACCTGCTTATTGTTGCATCGAGAGAATTTTATGTCCCACACACTTGACCATCAAACTCTACATTGTTCATTTTTTTTCTACTGCCAAACATCATTTATCCAGCCATGCAACATCAAAGACCCACTACTGCTGATCCATTGTTCATAAACTTCTGTCATTGATGTAGTACAAAAGACTGGGGCTATAGTAATGGTGAAAACAGCATGAATTTGGTAAAGAAAAAACCCATCATCAATAAATTCTATAAGGCTGGTTTGCTCACTAATGAGATTGTAGTGCAGACTGCTGAAAAATCAGTTGCAGCACATGAAGTTATCTCAGCTGCAGATGATTCAGAGATTGCAATTGAAATCATAAGTGTGTTCTGGTGACAGCTCAATTCAATATGGAAGCTGATGACGCATCCATGGAGTTTGTCATATCTGCAAATGCTTTAATGCAGTGAATGATTTAAAACAATTTTTTGTACATTGTAGTAAATGATCCTTATTTGGTGAATTAGTTGATAAACTGGCAAGTCAAAAATTAATTAATTTTTAGAGGTAGGCCCGGAAGTTAATGATCGATGATAATTGTGTGTGAATGCATGGTTTTTTTGTTTTTTTTTCAATTCATATTAATACCTGTAATAAAATACAAATTTATAAATCTGCGAGATAGTGGTGCTGTTGTCAACATGCCAGTGCAATCTGAAATACCAACCCAGCAGAAGACCAAGGTCAAACTCGCTTATTATCAAACCATACTTAATATCACAATGTGTACGTGCGTGAAGAACGTCATAATAAGCAGATCAGACTGTATAATTTAAAAAGTAAATTGATAAGAAAGCAAAGAACTTTTTATACATTAACGAAACTAATTTTAATACCTAAATCCAAGTTATGTAGACTGGCACTTGAATACTTTAATAGTCTACATAAACTGGTATTTAGGCATTAAATCTGGCTGTAGAATTCCAAAATATTTTGGACTGTCTGTCTTCTTTGTTGGAGACTAAGTATTCAATTTTATTCATCCAATCACTGATAACACCTTTTTTTCTTCTTTCTCTCTCGTTCCACTCTAAAAACACTTCATTAGACATTTGGCTGTCAATATAAATACAGGAAAGTTATTTTAGATTTCCAAGCAGCGTACATGCCACTATTTCCATGTACTGTATAGTGCAACTACAGTAGATGTTTATATATTGTTCATACACATCAGTAACACTAAGAAGTTTTAACGACTAACAAAAACTACAAGTGTTATACGCACACTTTAATAAATTTAATTTATTTTAGAAATGTTGACAAAATGAACACAAGTAAACAGTATTTTCATTTCCACATAATCATACTTCGCTTTCCTTCCTCTTAAAAACAAGCATACAATTTACTCAGCTGTTAATAATTATCCACCAGCTGGATTTTCTTTTTTAAATACCAGACACTAGCTTTTATTTAATTTAAAGTGATAGCAAAGTAAACCTGGTTAGAGCAGATACTTTTCTTTTTTAACTCTGAAAGATAAAAACTGACTTTTAACTCGAGTACCAGGAAAATGAATGAGAAAACTATTTTCTTTAGTAGGACAGTAAGTGTGTGTTGTTTATAAGAAAACGAACAACTAGAGAGAGAGAGAAAAAGAAAAGAAAAGCTCTGCCAGATCAAGAAACAGGATACTAGTTTGCGTATCTGCAATATATTAATACATCTAATTGGTCACAGAATATAAAAACTTCATTTCAAAGCTTACAAAGGTTAAAATGTTTGTTAATACAACAGATTCATTTGGATGGAATCATTACTCACATAAAAATTTTATTTTGTTGGTATAAAAGTTGTCAATGTTTATATAATTTAGCATTATCAGAAGCTCTCTCTTAATAATAATAATAATAATAATAATACTACACAAGGTTCTCAATACATAACCAAGGTTGGGAGTCCAGAGACTACTCACTCTAACACCAAATATCATGTTTTCCAAATCTAATTTACACGTATGTAGCTGCCAACATATGCAAAAAATACATCAACCAGATATAATATTGAAACAAAAGGCAATAAACTATACTCAAAAACAATCAGATGCATTTTTAAAATTGTTTTTACAGTAAATTTAACTGTTGATTATTACTTCCTGAAGCTCAACAAGTAAACAATCAGCAACCCATCAGGACTTGATTTCATCACACCCATTGTGATTATTACAGTTAATATTTACTTTGGGTTTGGTAGGATTAAAATTAAAGCTCAGCAAGTGATTTACACACTACAACTTGTAAAAGCTAACACGAGTCTGCGAGATTTGTGGAATGTACACTAATGCATCCAAATCCAATTTACTGTCATGGGATCCAAACTTAGTCTTTGAGATCCCTGAATGCATAACTGACATTATTAATTATGCACATTAATCAAATGTTTCGTGTCATTTTTGATAGACTATTATTCTGTTCATATGGAACAAAGCTGAGTTATGATTTGCTAATTTTCCAATGTGTGCAAACATCATAAGCAAATTAAAAAAAAAAAAGAAGCTATGTTTGAACCAGGAATGACCACCAGGGCAACCACAAAACTTTCAAACTGCCATGAGAGCATGTGAATCTGTCTGAACATTTGTGACAATCAAGATGGTCCATATTCAAGTTGATTGATCTAGTCACTAAAATATTTCTCCAATCTTTGAGAAAACCTGTTCTGAAAGCTGCTGTGCATACAATACTAAGTAAATAAAAAATGTTCTGGCTTCAATTTTAAATGCCTCCAAGGGTTGACTAACTAGACATCATCAGGTGGTTCTTCACAACTCCAGGTTTTAGATCAGTGTAGAAAATTATGCTTTGAAATAAACTTTCATCAAGAAACTAAGCAGGAAATATCAAAAGTGCTAAATTTTGTGACAGGGTCATCGCTTTTGTAAGAGAGTCAGCAACTGCAAAGTCAATGTGCATGCATTTTCTGCAGCAACAAACATTCTTCTCCAACTGATTTTTTTACTCAATTTGTACAAAAGAACATGAGATTAAAAACAAATACAGTTTTCAACCCAAGGAATTAAGGCTATTCTAATACAGGAATAGTGGAGGCCAACTACGGTTAACTCTTTGAGTAATCTCACATATTTATGGAGTAGATACTATCTTGACAAAGAAATCCAATAAATGTACTTCCAAGGTTCTGTGAACCACATACATCTTACAAAATCTTGGAAACGTATATTTATGAGATTACTCTGTCAGGATCAATACCCACTCACCATGAATGTATGGGCATACTCTCAAAGGATTAAATCCAACAGGTAAAGATGCATAGCTTAAATGACAGTAGAGGCATATTTGTTAGCGATTTATCCAACTACCAAGTAAACTTTATTGCTCAAGCCTGCTTCTCTTTATTTTTCAAATCTAAAATAAGTTTAAAAGCAGACAACAATCTATCATATTATTAATGAAAACTGAGAGGGTTTTTTTTGATATGATAAATGGTGCATTAAATTCAGTGCCACATATTTTAAGGAAAACTAAAGAGAATGGGAGCAGGAAGTTTTTTCTAAACAGGAAGAGACTCTCCATGTTAGCCATTCACCTATTAAGACTTGCAGGTCTTTAAGTTACTGACAGTAGATGATCTGAAACCACAAATGAATGACCAAGATCCTCAAATTATTGGTGTAGCCGAAATGTGGGAACATCCTGATATTGCTGATAGTGATCTTTCTATACATGGTCATGAAATAGTTTAATGTGACAGTGTTGTTTCTAATGGTTTAGTAGCCATTCAATACAAACCACATGTTCTGACTGAAGCTGATGGGTAATAGTGACTTTGACCTTTATGCCAACAAGTGTAAAACAGTAAAATATAAAGAACTGTGGAATTTTGATAAAGATATCAACAAGTAAGCCAAAAGATGTTTTTAGAGAGGAGATATAAGAAAAAATTTTTAACATTTTTATGTTAAGCAAAATTCTGATTTAAATAGATTGTTTGATGTTAGTGGCATGGGAACACTATAAGAGGTCATAAATGCAAGTTAAATAAAAAGTACTCTTATGGAAATGGTAGTTTAGTAGTATCTGCCTGGAATGGTTTGCTGAGTGATAGTTGAGGCAGAAACAGTAAATAATTTAAAGATAGATTTGATTGGCACTTCTCAGAAAATGAGGCTGTTTTTTTAAAAACATCCTGCACATCTGAATATTTGTGAAACTCCTATTTTTAATAGTCCATATATCCAAGTACCTGGTCTTTCAGGCTTTAATATAAATGTGCATGCATTTAAAGAGTTTAAATATGTTAAGACCTAATCGCCTCACTTTCATATAGTGATCCTACATTATCTGGAGTACAGGTTTGAGTTGAGTAACTAAATTATTCTTCAATTATAATATTTTTTGGAAACTAAAAAAGCTAACTGCTCTAAACTACTTAAGATTCTGCCGGATTCTACTCAGGCATTACAGTGGCAATGTTACTTGCCATCCGAGAAAAAAGTGCATCCAACTCACTTTTGCCAAGATCTTTCCAAATGTCTTGAAGGTAACTTTTTATATCATTTTCACTTTCTACCAAGAAATCATGTGGAAGATGCACCTTAAATAAAAACAATACATTTTTGAATGGAGCAACATCATCATCACAGTATCCGTGGAAAAGAACAGTGGATATTGGAAAAAGGACCTCCAGTCTGTCAATCAGAACTGCTCTGTGGTCACTTTTAAATATTTCTTCAAGCTGATTATCCAGCTCTAATTTTTGTTGGTCAGCATCTGTATTATTTAACTGAGAACAGTCAAGGATTCTCACACCATCAATGTTTAAGATGCTGTTGAAAGCTTGGACAAGTTTTTGTGACAAAGAATCACTAGTCTTCAGAGCGCTATGTGGTACAGCAAAAATCAGTGTGGCCGGATATCTAGGTTGTGTTGTTTTCAGAATTCTTTTGGTGCTGGTCAGCAGTTTGAGCCACAGGTTAGCATCCTGTCGAATATAGTCTTTTTTAATTTCAATTACTCTGCTATGAAATAAAGTGAAATTGTCAAGAGTGTTACTTTCTGAAATTTCTTTGACCTCCATTTTACTCAGAAACACACATTTTATGGTACTGAGTATTGTTACAAAGATAAACATCAATATTAGTTTAAAGGATGACGATAGATAAACAGTAGAGTGGATCTGATCTGTATCATGAGAAGATTCAGCCATCAAAAGACTATTATCCGTACTGTCTAATTCACTCAACTTCTTATTACTTTTATTTGAAACCACATCATCTGATTTTTCCTCTTGGTTTTTATCAATGGGTGTTTGAGAATTCCTAGAGTAACATTTTTTGTTATTATCCTTATAAGATAAAAGATTTTGCCTCTTTTCAATCTTCAGCTGCATGATCCTTGTTAGACTGTGGGAAAACAGAGAAAAGTCATTAATATAGTATTCACTTGAAAACTGCGTTACACACTTAAATAGGAACACATTTCTAAGCTACTTATATTATTTTGCAAACAAATGATATGAAACGAAAATAGTTGAAAAAATCAACGATGAAAGCACTCGAGTACCACATCGCAATTCAGTTTGACCTGATGTCTTTATGCTTGCATGCTTATTATTTCCATATTAACACTATTATTTAGTGGTATTTTAATATTAATTGCAAGATTCACATTGACTATAAAATATGAAAAATCAAAAAATTGTTATTATTTGTCACTTTATAAATCATTTGACAATTAAAATACGGATAAATTACTTTAAAATTTCAGTGAACGCAAACACAATAAGCATGCATAAGATACGTTTACAAATGAAATATGGATAAAGTCAAGAAACAACATATAAATACAAATCATAAACATTCACCAAACCATATGTATACAAATTCACCATCTTGCACATCAAACTAACTCAAATTCTGTTCAATATCATTTTATAGGGACTGTACTGGCTACTCATTTTTCAGTTTTATTTGTACACCACCACCAACAGTAGAGTTGTACTTTTTTCGGTATTCTAGTGATGCAAATACACACACACACACAAATTTTACCCATGTAGTTCAGTAATCTATTTTTATACATTTTTTCCTCTGGATATTAATGTTGTATTCATGATAAATTTGATTTTTGATGCCTAGCACTAATGCATTTTGATGCATATCTGTATAGTTCTGCAGATTACAACATATTTACTTTACTTGTATTGAACAAAGTTTGAAAACCTGCTCGATCATTTTTTATATAAAAAACACATGCAAAAATCATGTTAACGAGAAATAATTTGTTGTTCTTGAGTTTTATGTTTGTAGAAGGCTAATAGACTAGTGGTACTAATAAACAGGGATGTATTTATTGGTAAGCACCAAGGATAGTAGACTGGTGGTACTAATAAACAGGGATGTATCTATTGGTAAGCACCAAGGATAGTAGACTGGTGGTACTAATAAACAGGGATGTATCTATTGGTAAGCACCAAGGATAGTAGACTGGTGGTACTAATAAACAGGGATGTATTTATTGGTAAGCACCAAGGATAGTAGACTGGTGGTACTAATAAACAGGGATGTATCTATTGGTAAGCACCAAGGATAGTAGACTGGTGGTACTGATAAACAGGGATGTATCTATTGGTAAGCACCAAGGATAGTAGACTGGTGGTACTAATAAACAGGGATGTATCTATTGGTAAGCACCAAGGATAGTAGACTGGTGGTACTGATAAACAGGGATGTATCTATTGGTAAGCACCAAGGATAGTAGACTGGTGGTACTGATAAACAGGGATGTATCTATTGGTAAGCACCAAGGATAGTAGACTGGTGGTACTGATAAACAGGATGTATCTATTGGTAAGCACCAAGGATAGTAGACTGGTGGTACTGATAAACAGGGATGTATCTATTGGTAAGCACCAAGGATAGTAGACTGGTGGTACTAATAAACAGGGATGTATCTATTGGTAAGCACCAAGGATAGTAGACTGGTGGTACTGATAAACAGGGATGTATCTATTGGTAAGCACCAAGGATAGTAGACTGGTGGTACTGATAAACAGGGATGTATCTATTGGTAAGCACCAAGGATAGTAGACTGGTGGTACTGATAAACAGGGATGTATCTATTGGTAAGCACCAAGGATAGTAGACTGGTGGTACTGATAAACAGGGATGTATTTATTGGTAAGCACCAGTTCAACAATAATCTACAAGAGGCGTTCAAATGAGAACCAGCTGAAATTATGATACAATTATTTGTATTTCCCAAATAGAAGGTAGGAAAAGTACCCCCGAGAAGCAACAAAGCGCCAGTTTAAAACCTTTCGGCAGGTTGGGTCGGAGTGGCAGCAGTTGTCGGGGGCGTTATAGTCAAAATGGCGGAAATAAAAAAGCCCACAAAGTTTATCCAATTCCTTTTCATTTTCACGTCTTTTCCATCCTTGTGATCATTCATTCAATTGTAGCTTCAAAGTTTAAAAGCAATTTGAAGGAGGAAAATAACAAAAAAAATATGCAAAAGTTTCATAGTTACCTCTAAATTTTTCAATTTTGAAATGGAACTTCCGCGTTCTGCCTGATAAAGCTAATTCTAATGACACACCAGTGATTCATTTAAGAGTGATCTCCCTTACACTAAACACATCCATTAAGAAGTAAACGACGACGTGTTTATACGGGAGAAATAAACGTCTATAATATTTAGTCGGTGTACTTTAAATAAATAATAGAGCGAGTGCAAGAAATTTATTTCCTTCGATTTTTCGGCGACTGAAGCCAAAAAAAAAAAAAAAAAAAAATACTGACCGAGCGAAACCGGGATTCAGGGACATCAGCGAGAGGGATTTGCAAAGCTTTGGCGTCGTAGTTAAAGAGTTGAAGACGACGACAAGGGACGGAAAGATTGAGAGAAAACATGCAGACAAGCGACAGAAAAGATGGGCTTTTACTCCAGCCTGACGGAAGCGGACACCACCCCCACCCTAAACACCGACAACTTACTCCCTCGCCACTGTAAGGTTGGCGGGGTAAGCCGTGCCCTCGAGGGCAGGGGGTACGTGAATTCCACTTCCGTCGGTGCGAAGCCATTCTCTCACCAGGAAGACGGATGTCAGGGGAGAATTAATTTTTAGTTTAGTTTAATACATTTAAACAGAAATGTAAAGGTATTTAATAAATTAAAATTAAAATTTACTACATTTCATGGATTTTTTTTTTATTACTACAAATATGTTACAGTTAGTTTATTTGGATGTTTAGAAATTACAGTTTATTTAATTAAAGTTTGGTTACATAGGTAAATCATAGTGAATATTTGCGATTATTATTATTATTATTATTATTATTAAACCAGTGGATAAAAAGTTTCAGTCTGAATGTCTCCTTCAAGCAGGGTGTAAAATAAGAAAAAATGATCGCTGCACAATTTTCACATCCTATGTTCTGGCCGTGGCTGGCTCCAACCATTATTCTAACCAACCATGCATGCTACCATGTGTCTATTACTGATCGAAAGTATATTATGATTACCACAGAAAAACATGATTATGATCGATGATTACTTTTATCACTTAAGTCTTAGATGTGTGCATCTTCCAATTGTACAGGACAGTGAGGGATTACACTTGATTATCATTTAAAAAAAAAATTGTTAAATATTTTGAATTAATCAGAAGTGCCATCCATAGAAGAATTATCTGGTTTTTCTTACAATACAATGGCTGGTCATAAACAGCAACTTTCTAACACAAATAGAATACCTGTTTATAGTTAATCATTAGTGTCAAATGTCATAATTCTTGGAAGGAAAAGTGCAAAAATCTCTTAGTTCAGAAAGTTTTCTTGTACCTCTTCTCAGCTTTTTCTGTTAGTTCATTTTGGTCTAATTCAAATATTTTTGAAAACCATTTTTGTTTGTAACCCATTTCTGGGTTGCTAAGTCTGTGTTTTTTATTTAGCCAATATAAGGTGGCAGGTCTTGGGTCAAAGTTGGCTAACACTGGCATATCCATTTTTATGTACACACAATTTGCGATTGTAGAATTTTTGTAGAAGAGATCTGCCAGGTGATTTTAACAAATTGTATGAGGATATCAGACGTTCACAGTCAACAGACTGTGGTTTGCATACAAGAATTCTGCTCAAGATCTTTGATAAAGTGAAAAATTCATCCCATCCACATATGTTTTGTAGAACTTGTTTGCATGACTTTTCAGTACCCTGATATTTTTGTTTTATTGTTTCATATTGATCTGCCAGTTCTGCCAAATCTGTCAGGACCAACACCTTCATGGACATTATGAATGTCCTCATCATGCTGTCTGTGAGTTGGTCAGATACAGCAAGTTCAAACTGGTTGGACATGAAATTTTCAATGGCACAAATTACTTCATTACAAATAGCACTAAAACTTCTGTGATTTATGACAAATTGATTTCTTTTAACAGTCCTTTCTTTCATCTACAGGGATACATTTTTCAGTGTTAGTTCTGTTTCATCAAGTTCAGAGAACAGTGCTTCCCAACCTCCCAGTAGTGGTTTCTCCACAAGACACTTGAGGTTTTTGATAAAGACCTGAATTTCTGGTGCAAGGTCCACAATTGTAATACTGTCAGACTGAAGCCTGTGCTGAAAATTCTTCAACAAAAACAGAACATCTACTGTGAAGCACATCAGTTGAAAATTGTCTACATCAGTTAGAAATTTCCCGAAGCCTTTAGCTTGGTTTACATCACTGTTGTGAATATGTAACTAATGCTTTCCATGAAACCAGAACAGCATCCACAAGATTCAAAGCAAATTCTGCCCCATCTCACTTCAAACCATTGGGGAAATTGCTTTAGAGGGAACAAATCAGTTGCTGCAATTTTCTCCAACTCTGAAGTTTCGAGTGAAAAAACTGGCAATTCCACCAGCCTTTTCAATCATATGTTGAATTCAGTGACTGACTTGCAGACGTCCTTAAATGCAAGTGCTGAGATATGTACTGCACATACTGATTTCAACATTGGATACTCTGCACTGAGCTCCCTCAGAATCCAGCTGTGCCCATAAGCCTTTGTCTCCCTGTGTTCTTGTTCTCTCCATCAGTTGTTATATGATTTTTGTTTTTGAAAACATCATTGGACTGTATAAACTGTCTGTGTCTTTGAAAAGGGCTTGCACATGCCCTGCTGCACCATATTCAGTTACTTCACCAATTCCGAAGAAGTGTGTGCCTTCTTTACCATGACTGTCTATAATTTTCAGTAGCAGAAACTGATTTTCCTTCTGCATTCTATCAGCTGAAGCATCACATCTGAAGGAGGTAGCTTGAACCAAGATTTGCTGTCAGAATTGATCTAGATCACTTTGGACAATAGCTTATAAGAGTTCATTGTGAAAAGCAGGATGTATTGAAGATCAAAATCAGTATCATCATATGGAGTGAATGGCTTATTACATTTAAACAGCTTCTGCATTTCAGAAGCTACTATCCTAGATGGCCAGTTGTTTGCAGCAAGTGCGCCTTGGCATCATTATACACATGATACATCCATCCACCAATTTTGCCACAAAGTTGTTTGTTTGCATTGCTTACCACACACAGCAATGGAACTTCAGATGCCTTTTCAGCTTCATTTAATGAAGAAATCTGCTTTGCTTTCAAACATGTTTGATGAACATCACTCTGGATGAGATTTTCAACTTCTTTTCGATATTCTGTGCATATGGCAGGCAGTCGGTTGTGATAACTTTCACACCTTGCTGTTCCAGTATTGTCAATACACAGTCTACATCTTACTCTCTTCCAAGACATTTTTCTTGTGATTGGCAGGAATATCTCCAGATATTTCAGTGATTTCACAAAATCCCTGGTTTTACGTTCTCACTGTAACATATATACTGGTTGTCAGTAAAATACTCATACGTATAGTGTTTAAGTGATTGACAACAAGTTGATGTTATCTAAGGCACAAAACTATTGTTGAAAGGGAAAATTTCACTATGGGCGCAAATAATTTGGACATGTAAAAAGCACTAATATCAGAGACGTCATTACAATTTACAGACATTTGGCTGAATATATAATAAGTTAACTTGCAACTTACATCAAGTAATTATTTCTGAATTGTTAAGTCTCACTTCAAAATCTTTGAGACAAATAAGTTTTAAAAAATATTTTGTACACAATAAATGAACTGAACTGAACAGATGTTTTCATTATCAAAGAACATGCAACACTTTTAAATCTATTTTCAATAAAATTATCAGACAGATGTGGTGACCACTGATAAAGTGATATAACATGTCATAAACTAGTAGCAGAAGTAGATTTGAATTAATACTAGTCGTAGTACTAATAGTGAATGAAAAAGCAATTTTTGCTCTAGGATAAAGAATGCGTATCATGCCAATGTCAAAGTATTGCCGAGAGAAATAATTAGGAGTTTTCTTACATTAAAAAACCTACCCCTTCAAATGATGAGCATTCTTTGCTAACTTCTATTTAAAGCTTTACAAATTATACTTTCTATGTGGAATTTTTAGATAACTTTTTCTTTTACAACAATTCTTTCGCAACTTCTTCCATATTAAATTAATTATGAGCTGTTGAGACTTTGTGTTGCATAGTACGACGACATAGAAGAAAAACTAGACCGCACATCCACGCAAATTTCACTAGGCCGCCATGGGCCATCGCTGCTGACTTCCGGTAAGGGCAAAAGAGCTGGGCATGCCATGTAAACATCGAGGCGGCGAGACGATTAGAACCACTGTATGTTAATTATTACACATATACTTAACAGTGGTTAATAAATATGAGAGTAGAGGTAAGCATTTATTCTTTTTTGGGGGGCACTGACCTGGTATGTAAACACTGTAATTAATATTTTAATTATTTTTTAATATATAGACTGAGACCACCTAAAATTAGAAAAAGTTCACTGTTAGTAATAGTTTAATGTCATAAAAACACAGTTACATTAAAAGCTAATGATTTACTACAATATGGAATTAAGCATAATTGTCAAGATATGAAAACCACAGAAAAATTACTGGAATGCTTCACACTGTTCAAAATTCCCCCACGAGACCCAGTGAAGAACACCCTGAACAAAATGGAAGGTCGTATTAATATTTTATATCATTCTGACAGAACAAACTAAATGGTGCAAAACTGCATATCAACCAAGACATTTCAGGTATTTCTGAGAAAAAAAATACATAACTGATAAACCATTTTCTGCATTATCAAACTGATGCTTTTATGCACAGTATCATGTTTACAGTGTAATTAATACTTTCATTATTTTTTTAATATATAGACTGATTTTGCAATCCCAAACACATTACAATAGTGCAATTGTTTTGACAGATTTCAATATAATATGAAAACAAGGCTGACAAGTGACATCTATCAAATGATAGAATTCTCTTTCAACATCACCGACAATTTGATTTATTACATAAATCTGTATTTTAGTGCTAATATACTATATTTTACAAGTTCACTCATTTTCACTTTTCAGTTGAACCAAAACTGGTGTATTTTGATATACAACTTTGGGGAAAAAAAACAAATATTTACTGATGCTTGAACAACACGGTCTTGTTCATTTTCTGCCTAATACTGTCTCCAGTCCAAATCAGATTGGTCAAGTTCAGTGTGGAAATGGCAAAGCCTGATAAACTGCTCACAAATGAGTTTCAGCAGCATTAATAGCATGTCAATACCTTTTGATGTCTGCATTGAATGCTCATAAATTTCTTCAAACAAATTAGAAGGCATTTCAGCTAGCATTCTGGATACCATCATTTTCTCCCATTCACCAGATGCAACCTTCTTAATGTTTATACTAGAACGCATGACAATTTCGCACTGTTTGATAATGCGAGCCACACTTGCTGATGGGACTACTAGTCCACCATTGTTTTTCAACTTCAATAATGCAGATGTACATTCAGATGCACGTCTTACCAGTATAGTGGAACATTGTTTACAAGACATTTTTTGTTACAGAACGAACAACCCATCCAGCAATGTACTCAAGGATACCTTCAACAAATACACTCAGGCCAGCCTTGACACTGCTGTATGTGTGATCGCACAGAGCCAATTCAAAGGTGATAAAAGGCACAATCTCATCAGGCTCTGTGTCTGCAACATTCAACAATGAAGTTGTTGTATCTTGAGGCAAACAATTTGCTTTGACAGAGCCTGTGATAGAAACACCTGCATGGCTCATCAGTGCTTTATATGCACTGGCAAACTGCATGGCAGAGGGGTTATTGTTCCAACCTCCTCGTTGGTGTACAGCTGAAAAAAATAACTGGAGATGGTCCTGTGACAATTTATAAGTCAACAAGTACTTCTGTACTGAGGACAACCCCAGCAGCAGTTTCTTGGATAGGCCAAACAGACTCAATATTTAAGAGAAATCCTATAACAGCATTTTTGCGCTTACCGTAACACACCTTAGCACCCGTCATGTCAGTTATACTAAGTAACACAGACCTTGCATCCATCAAGAAAATTTCAATTATACCAAGATTTTCAGCCCGTAATGGGCTCTTAAACCCCTTAACAACAGGTGTGTGACTATTAAATGTCAAACAAGTGGTCAATAACCAATACAAAATTGGCTGTACCTTCACAATCATCAAGGTCAGTACAACCTACTTGAGCTGCATATCTGGGTGCAGCTGCAACAGACGAACTCAAAGTTTGAGCTGCTAATTTAACATTCATTTTCTGCTTCTCAAAGTGTAGTGTAGTGTAGTCAGTTTGTTTGCGCCAGCCTGCTGTAACTGCTGAAGGCACACTTGTTACACTTGTTACAATCTCTTGCAAAGCATATAGAGCACCCCTTTCTCAGAACTGTTAACCCACAAGTGAATATCAAGCAGTACCTGTAACGGACATTCGAAATAAGACAGAGGGCAACAGATTTCTTAACCAACCAAGCAACCATATCCAGAGCAGCTTTCACTGTTGGCAACTTCAGATAAGTTTTTGTATTGGCTACCCTATTTATTGTATTGTAGTGTTGGATTGAGTTACTAACTATCCATGATAGGATTGTAATAATATCACTGCTGGGTATAATATAATTTTTGGAAGTTAAAGTCATTAGTTAGTGTTTGTTGGTTTCACTCTCGCTGTTGCGTAATGTAGTTCCTTTAAGGGGTATGCATCATAACACCAGGTTCCAATGAGCATCCAAGTACACATGCCATCTTCTGGTTTGTACTGTGACCATCCATGACAAGAGCAACAACATTTACATTGACATCATACAATGAACACATTATTGACAAAATAAACTGAGATTGCATTTCTCCAGATATACTATTTATCAAAAAGTAGCCAACTGGCACTTTTCACCGTCCCTGCAGTCCTACAGCCATTACAACCAATGCTTCAGTAGTTTTCCCTGCACTGCCGTTGGGAGAACCAGCTCTGAGGTCAACAAAACCAACCATCTGTTGACGCTTTGGGTCCCAGTCAAGATGTTTCCTTACGGACATCCCATCAAGCATCAGGGGTACAGTAGCCGTAGTTAGTTGGATCAGTCTCTACCTTGGTCTTCAACATGGAGAACTTGCTCAGAAATGCCAGGTTTTGAAGAGATGATGCTCACCCACCTAAAATTAGAAAATGTTCACTGTGAGCAATAGTTTAATATCAACCAATATCATATAAGGCACAAATTACATTAAAAGCTGATAATACACTACAATATGGATTGATAAACTGTTTTCTGCATTACCAATTTATATTATAATGTATAGAAGTACTGACCATGCATGCCACAAACTGTGTAAGTAACAAGAACAATAAACAATAACAGAACTTATTTATTTGAAAAATTTTATATACATAAGTAAAAGCATCTGGGTGATCTTATATCATGATGACATCTGCAAAATCAAAATAGCATTACAATAAGAGTAAAACTTGTTGGGTATATACTATTATAATACATGCTTCCTTAAATATACATGTTAGTAACATATGAACACTACAGTATTATAACTATACATTACATACCGTCAAATATGCATATGTCTTTGGACTGTAAAAATGTACTGTAGTGGCAAACTGTTTCTGGTCTTCGGAATATTCATGGGAAGGTCTCTTGAACAAATCTACAGGAATGTCTAAAATAAAATGATTGAATGAATGAATGAATGAATGATTAAAGGATGGAATAAATAAATAGACTGACTGCATTAAAAATAACTGTAATCCAAATTCCATAATTTTTTCAACAGTATGCTACAGCTGTAAGTTTTTTTTTTTCATGTAGGTCTATTACATATACAAGACTGCATAGTTCCTAGAATGATATTAACATGTAACGGTAAGCTTTGTTTGTTCAAACACAAATTTAGATACCTTTGTATGCTTCCAGCATGTGATGAGCATCTTCAGATATCTTCTTCTCATCTTTCAGGTCCTGAAGTAGTGCTTCCATGCAAATTTCTGCGCATTTCCCTCTTTGCTTTATATTCTTAAGAATAGCTTTTATCTCATTCTGTTTCTTAAGAGCGTCGTCATACTTTTTCTTTAGTGTATCAGGATCAATGGTGTAGGCATGATCAAGAGACACTATTTCAGATGATTCTGATGTTCCTGGTTTCAGACAGGGTACACAAGTCCTCACTCTGTCTGTTCTCGAACATCCCTGAAAAAGAAACATTAAAATACATAATTCTGCCAACACTATGTACTTATATTGGGTCATTAAAACGGCCAACTGCTTTAACAACTTTTTTTGGTCAAAACCCTCCAAGTTCTTAATATGTTTAGGTGAGATCTACCTGCTGAGGCGGCTCTTTCCAGGAGAAAACTATTGGCACGGTGTTCTCCTTCACAATTTTCAAATGCTTGTGCTTTGATACAGTGAAATCGTCCTCGCAGAAATGATCTGAACAGATGACGACATATTTGGAAGGGATCCCTGCCTTTTTGGTTTGGGGGTCTATTCTATTTACTGCATGCAACCATTGTTTCCTTCGTATCTCATCAGATGGTATGGTGATAAACAACACATCTCACAATAAATATAAACAAGCACAGAAGGTTGATACGAGTTCTGCTGGTCCGGTCATGGGTCTGTGTATGGGGCTAGAGCTGTAAATATATGTTGTTATGTCTAGATATGCGTACAATACAAATCACAACACAACACACACAAGCTGATGATGAACTAGAAAGAGGGGGAAAGGTAATTCTACCAATGCAGACTAACAAACAAAACAAAACAAAATAAAATACATACACATCTTAAGCTGATAGACCAATAATAAATAAATAAGTAAAGTCTACACTGACAGTGGGCAGCCTTACTAGTTTATGACCACCAGCGTCAGACTGTCGTCGCTCGGTTTGGATGCTGAGGCCTGAAAACGTCAAATTCTCACCGGTGACATGATGCTCCCTTGTTATTGTTGCCTCGATTCGTGCACCCGACCGCACAGCAGGAATGCCCCACGCTTTTCTCTCAGCAACACAAGTCAAAATTACGAGGAAAAGTTAAATAGAGGCAGACGGTTTTCACTGTACGGACCGAGCTTCTGCCTTAACCGGAAGCTGACAGTGTTCCCGTCTCCTGTGAGCGGTCTGCTTTTTCTCCTACGTCATTGGCATGGTACTAGTATAAGCATTAAAAGGGAATGTTGACACGAATATCATTAATTTAGGTAAATAAAATTATAACTAAATCTCACGATTTCATGATATTAATGTCAAAAATTAGCCTTTACCTGAATAAAAAATGAGCGAGCAACAACTTTCTCTTCCAAATTTTCCGACCTTTAAACACACCACGTGACAACGTTTTATGTCAGAACCAATCAAAATGCTCCGATACCTTTTGTGCGGCTCAAAGATGGAATAGACTTTCAGTAACACCGGTTAATAAATGGTTTCATATCATTAGTAAAAAATAATAATGCCTGGATCTAGTTTTAAAATCTAAAATAATAATTGCGTAGTGTTGCTTTTTAAAATAAAAAAAATATGCAATAAAAATTATAACTAGAACTAGAATCTGAATACATTAACTTCACTTCGGAGCGGTTCTCACGTTTGCAATGCATTTTAAAGATTTGGATAAAACATTTTTTGTAAGGGCGATAACTGGCCTAGACTTGTATAGCAAACACAGGCACGGGAAACTAATATGAGAAAACAGTCAAACAGCAGCTTACGATTGAAAATAGAGTGCTGAAGAATTACTCTCCTGAAGTATATGACCAAGCCGTATACTATGAAAAGTAATCCTACGTCGGGTAATACTTTTTATGTCATTTACTAGCATTAATATAGCCAGAGTCCATCCTTACATTAACTAAATTAATGAACGCAATTAGAATAAATAGCAAAGTTTCTAAAGAGTAGCAAGAATATTTCAACTGTTTCCAAAGTTGTTATTATTATTATTATTATTATTATTATTATTATTATTATTATTATTATTATTATTATTATTATTATAGGGAAACTATTACCATCTTATCGTGTGGTGACGGTGTAGATACTAGTGTTCCGATAAAAGGTAAAAGAAAAACTAGACTGTCTATCAAAGCTGAAAGAGAAGAAAAACACTTTCAAAATTACTAGTGCTACTTTTATCTTCTTGTTGTCTTTCTTTTTAATAAATCCTTGGCTAATATTCTCTGGCTTATTGTCATGATATTTATCATTGTTTCCGCAGGAGAAGACCGCAGCAGTTTTCTTTCATCAGCCAACCACCACCAACAGATCCTCATCACTAGACCGCAATAAGGCAAAGTGTGCTGCTCACCATTTTAATACTTCATCTTCGTTAAGAAATCCATTCATTATATACTGGCTGTATCTTGAATCAGCTTGCTGCTGGCGTCAATGTGGGGTGTTTATATCAAACACGCTATTAAATTTCTCGATAATTTGACTGTTACTACCCATCTCACTACTCACCTGAATATCGATCGTTCTCTTTTGCAAATGTCTCCTAACAGCTCGCGCTGATTCCTTTCTTCCCATAACCGTGAAAGAAAACAAAACAAAAAATTGAAGCGGTGATGACATTGAGGAAACCACTAATTTTGAGAGCACTGTATTTACTGGAGAGTCCCAGTACGTACCCGCTTCAAACGGCGAGACAAGAATAGAGAAAGGCGGGCGCTAAGGGTCTGTCTGGTTCCGGTCATCTGTGAATTTTACATATTTCCAACGCGCTATTTTTAAAATTGTCTACCTGTCATTATCGACTTTGTTCTGATGTTCCCGATCTTTGGATTCAGCTTCTGCATCGTTAATAAAATAGGAACAAAGCAACAGATAAGTTTAAATGTTGCTGAGAAAAGTTTTGAGTTTGTACCGAAGATTCCCAATACATCTCTGAACCACTCGGTCACGACCCAATATCAAATACAGTACAGACAGTGGATATCACACGGAGTAATCTCGGAAAGCTTTGCACTAGACATCATTAAGTGCGAAAAATAGTCCGTCATGTAACATCTTGTAAACGTGCTCTGTTAAGAGCGGTCGGTAGTACCAGAAGTAATAGTGAAGAGGCGATGGAATCATCCATAATCATTTTACTTAAACTTTGTTAACACTGTTATATGCGAATCAGTTACCATTATCAAGCTCTATGAACCTTTTATATATCGGATGGTTGAAGCCATGGCAATAAAATCTCTCTAATTCAGCGTTTTATTCGTATTTAAAGATAGTACCAGGGTACCACGCTCTTCTACTTCGGCTTTGTTGGTACCGCGGCTGTCAGTGTACTATTTTAAGCACGAGTCTGTCCGCCCAACACGCGCCATGTGCAAGTAGGGCGGACACATACTTAGGTATGTAGATTTCGAAAAGGTTTTAAAAGTATAGTCAGTTAGCCGTGGACCACAAATTCTACTTGCAATACTTTCTCAGCGTGTAAAAGACCCTATCACCATAACTTTAGTTTTCCATCCAAACGTAATATCAGCGATAGACTGCTTTGTTCTATTTGTTTTTCTCACCATTTCGTACAGGAGGAGCCCCGACAACGATTAGAGGTGCAACGCGAGGAAGAGAATTTGCCTCGTATCCAGTATAAACCGGTCAAGTGTCTGCATTACCCCTTGAGTCTGGACCCGCTTCGCTCCACAACGTCAGGAGAAGTGTGGCCGTTAACCCTTCCACCAGCCCTGCCCCGTCTCACATTTCTTCAACAGATCTCGGAATTCTATGAATCTTCACAATCAAAGACTTCTGCCATGTTAGGGGGATTCTCTTCTTTGCCCAAATATTTTAAGTACCCCGGACGTTTCAGTTCGGATACATAGCTGACTATAAAAAAAAAAAAAAAAACAAGTCAGGAATCGTTCTCTGGAACAGATAATAAATCTGAGCTTCATCAACATCAGGTTCACTACGAGTTATAGATTTCAAAAACATCATCAAGATGCATGAATAAGGAAATAAGTAGCAAGTGAAAGTCTCTGTATCGATTATGCTGATGGGTTACATCTATTTCAGTTAACATTTAATATATATCCTGTTCATATGTACATAAACATTTACACATGTCTTTCAAGTACATCCTCGGGATGGAATGTAAACATCTTCATATATTTTAATTCAAATAACTTAAGTGCGAACAACCTTAAATTACAATAAAAAGGAAAGCTGAAAAAAGTTATGAAATAGATTATTTAATACCAAGATATAAAATTCTAAAGAATACTAATAGCAAAAGAAGACTATAATGATGAATACGTCAAACTTTGTGTTGACATAGAGGAGTTGGATGTACAGTTAATCCGCAGTTTGTAGGCTAACGATCTCTCCTGGTGTAAGTAGAGGAATATGGCTGACATTTAAAGAAACAAGAGCGGCCTAGAGTCAGCTGACGTTTAACAGTTCAACGATTTGGAGAAAGGAGCGGTTTTTATTATCTCAATTTCTTTTCAAGACGATCTTTTGGCTGATAAGCATTTCAACCGCGAGAGTATTCTGGAGTTTTAGATAAGACGGAAGATGAGTCGGTCTACAGCTTTTGTGTTAGAAGGGAAGAATACAAACCGGCACCGCGCCACGAGAGAGGTCGGCCTGCCCGCCACATGGTTTCGGAACAAATCTGTGGCTGGGTGAATTAAACCAGGAGACAGGCGGTGCTTTCAGCGCGAGCGACCTACCTGACCTTTGCAGGTGACTGCGGATCAAATTGAAATCACACAATGCAATGCAGCAGATAAGTGCGGCGGCTAAACGACAGCTGGGCTGTGATCGAGTTTTGTCCTTTAAACAGGTGACGCTGCCACAAAAGGTTGGCTGTGCGAACGTCATTAGGCATGACAACCGGTACGAAACGTCTAGTAGGGGGTGTCGTCTCTGCGACGGTTCCAGTGTAAGCTGGCAGAAACGACGTCTCTCGGACTTCTTAGGTGGATGCTAAACAAAATATTAAACGGATCTGCCGGGTGGTTCCAGGAAAGAAACGGCTACAGTTAGAAGAGCAGTACTTGCTTGTTCAGGCTGTCGGTGCGATAAACACGAGCAAGCGTGCTGTTTCTTAACCAGCAGCGGGGTTTTTAAAAATTGTTTATGTCGTTTCCTTCCGCATCCAATCAAAACGCTCTTGGGAGCGCAGCGGTCTCGGTGCTGGCCTCTGCACATGCGCGAGATCACGCTTCCCTAAGAAACATCACGCATTCAAGAAGATGGAGAAACCAGCGCAGCGAGGGACATGACTGAAGTGTCGCCATAAATCAGCGCTCGCTCCAGCCATCCCCTCCCCTTCACATGACAGTAAGTACTCCTAAATCATGGGCTGGCCTCAGCAATCAATAGAGACATGTATCCTATCGTTTACAGATCTTTTTTACAGCCTGTCGTATAAAAACGGGCGGGACCAAACTCTGTAAACCATGTGTTACCCGTGTTCAGTGACGGTGCCAGAGTTATCGCCCCCTACAACAATGGGGAACCTGCTTCGCTTTACTGAAGTTGCGGACAACCAGAGCGCTGTTCCCTGATAACGAAAGTCTATAACATAGTGCCTGATCTATGACACCTGTTCAAACTATGACATAATAAATAAAAAGTAAAGTAATAATAGTCCCTAACTTTTGTTTTGCTTCAACTCTTTGAGTTTGCCGTCTGTTTGTTTTGTATTAGGCTCTTTTTGTTGGTCACCATGACCTCATTCAGTGACACTCACGAGATTGAGGCCCCCTATATCTTTGGCAAACCTTGTTTTCGATAAAGATGACTTTCCAGGGTCGCACCCTAGAAACAAGTTCCTTACTTTTCATAAGCTCTTGTTGTGATACTAGATTCTGGGATTGCGTGATGAAGACCTGAAGGAAAAATCTTACCCATTCTTGATAAAATTACCCATTACCCTTGATTTCGCAGGGTATTACGCGACACTGAGGTCAGAATCACACCTACCGGTCCACCAGAATAGGCATGAAATGCAGCATGGTCTCCCTTGAATAAAGGTTTGTTTAAATGGCTACAAATCTATTAAGCATCAAAATATGAAGATTTTTCTTGAAAATGGGACAAATTTTTATTTAAACCCGCATCCTCGTTAACATAAGTTTCCAACAGGTTTTGGATTCGAGGTTACCCTGCAAGAAACAAAGGATGTGCAAAATGGCGATTGTATCGTTGTTTTCAAATTTATTACATATATTGCCATGGAGGTTTTGTTAAAATGTTGACAAATTACACAGGTCTGCAATGGAAAAATTGTCCGAAAACTAATAGCTGATTCTTATAGATTTTTTGGTGCTGTTTTCAGTAAAAATAGTTTAAAAATTCTATCACGTACCATTTTCCCACAAACTCAAATTTTCGATTTCAATATCTCCAGAATCACTGTATTAAGCTTCTAAACAAAAAATTAATTATAATTAATTTTTGTTTTTCTTTTACTTTTTTTTACTCACTCCTTTTTGTTTCCACTCTCCACGCTCCCTACTCGGACTCAGTTTCAATTAGATCTTTGTGTGAGAAGGTTCTGTCGTAACCAGTGTACCTTTCCAGACGTGTAATTTCTGCAGAAGTTTATTATTTGTGGTTTTCTTCTGTCTATAAGTGTACTAAATGGCTGCAAGGGGGCTGTCTTAATGCACCCGATAACTTTTGTTACATTTGTGGGAACTTTGCAGTGAAGAAACAGCAAAGAAACATCACAGACTTTGTTAAGAAAGTGTATTATGCGTATTTTGGTGTGAAACTTGGTGGCCAAGATAAGTCCTGGGCCCCACATAATAATGTGGAAGAACTCCGACAGGGGTCTCAAAGGACTTTCACGATGTTTCAGGCAGCAGGGAGCCCCCAACGTTTCTCATAGAACTCGTAGAGGTAAGTGTTGAGAACGGTTTTCTATCAACAATTTTGTAAATGAAACTATTTTTTAAATTTTTTTTGCAAGTAAATGTTTCAACCAGAATACGTATTAATAATCTCTTTCCCCATATTTTCGGATTCACTTTGTGAGAAATCCTTACGTGATAGAGAAAAATAGTGGTCATCCTTTAACTCAGCACACCAAACAACACAGAAATCAGGTATAACATTGCAGACAATTTTCACTGACCCATATTCCGCAGGCCTGCGTTATTAATGTTAGTATGGCAATAACAAACCACGCAGAGTCCTGTTATGTTGACAGAAAGCTCTATTGTTGTCTTCTAACTGATTTATACAGCAGCCAGTGAAGCGAGGCGATACCGTCTTTTTTACCTACCTGGCCGACTGCATACAGGTAACGTACCCAACCGATCTCCTGACTCGGTATTTGAAACGAAATGTAAATTTCTTTGCATTTATAATAAGTTGTTTTATTTATCTGGTGCATCAGGGTCTTGGTTAGTTTATTGGGAAGACGTTAAGGGCTGTGAGTGTTAGTTTTTTGTATCGCGTAGGTTTCTTTTTCATTTCTAAAAAAAGAGAAGAAAAACCGGGTATCAAAGAGGAAGAGATGATTTAGACGTTAATGTGTTAACGATTCACTTAAGAAAAATAAAGAAACGAGGAGAAAGAAAGAGAGAGAGAGAGAAGAGAAGAGAGAGAGAGAGAGAGAGAGAGAGAGAGAGAGAGAGAGAGAGAGAGAGAGAGAGAGAGAGAGAGAGAGAGATGAGAGAGAGAGAGAGAGAGAGAGAGATGAGAGCGAGAGAGAGAGAGAGAGAGAGAGAGGAGCGAGAGAGATCAGAGATGAGAGAGAGAGAGAGAGAGATGGAGAAATTCATATGTGATACACTAAGACCATCTTCATCGTATTAGAACTCTACACTAATAATTCTATGAGTATCCATCTCATCATTATAAAATAATATGTATATATTAAAGATATCTTAAATTCTCTCACTTTTCAAATAAATAGTACTGAGCAAAAATATGTTTTCATCTTAAAATTGTGAAACCCATAAATGTAACGGCTTTTATTTAATAAAACTACTAATCACTTATCGAATTAAATAAAGACAAAAACTTGTAGTATTAGCCAAGACTGCTGTATAAAAGTTGGCATGTGTACCTTTTGTTTGATTGTACATAGATGTTATCAGGCGTTATGACTTTATAGTTAGAGCTTCATTTGATGTTACTCTATAGATGGAGATCGTCAACTGTGGTGGCTTTATAGTTACAGAGCTTCATTTGATGTTACTCTATATATGGAGATCGTCAACTGTGGTGGCTTTATAGTTACAGAGCTTCATTTGATGTTACTCTATAGATGGAGATCGTCAACTGTGCTGGCTTTATAGTTACAGAGCTTCATTTGATGTTACTCTATAGATGGAGATCGTCAACTGTGGTGGCTTTATAGTTACAGAGCTTCATTTGATGTTACTCTATAGATGGAGATCGTCAACTGTGCTGGCTTTATAGTTACAGAGCTTCATTTGATGTTACTCTATAGATGGAGATCGTCAACTGTGGTGGCTTTATAGTTACAGAGCTTCATTTGATGTTACTCTATAGATGGAGATCGTCAACTGTGCTGGCTTTATAGTTACAGAGCTTCATTTGATGTTACTCTATAGATGGAGATCGTCAACTGTGGTGGCTTTATAGTTACAGAGCTTCATTTGATGTTACTCTATAGATGGAGATCGTCAACTGTGCTGGCTTTATAGTTACAGAGCTTCATTTGATGTTACTCTATAGATGGAGATCGTCAACTGTGGTGGCTTTATAGTTACAGAGCTTCATCTGATGTTACTCTATAGATAGAGATCGTCATCTGTTGCGGCATTATAGTTACAGAGCGTCGTCTGTTGTGGGTCTATAGGTACAGAGCATCATTTATGGTAACTCTATATATCCTGAGCGTTTTCTGTGGTGGATCTTTAGTAAAGCAGCGTCAAATACTGCGGCTCTATTGTTACAGAGCGTCGCCCTGTTGTGAGTCCACGTCTATACGTTTATGCGGAAAGTCGACAGAGGCGTCAAGCACTGTACTGTACAATATGCCATTGTAGGCATTTGTCCAGAAAAGAAAGCTTGTGTTTGAAGTGATGAGCACTTCTTGTGATAACAGTTCTGCTCATCTTTTAATTTTTAAAAATATTATTTTCACTGTTGATAATTACAAAATATATTGTGCCGCCTGAACCTTCGTGAAGATAAATGACATCCTTAATGTACCAAACAATGCATCTCTGACAAGATCAAAGACGGTTTCCTATTGGGACGGTGAATGTTTATTATGCAGGAAAGAATAATTATTAATGAGAAATGCAAATACAGGCTGCTTTCCTACACATTGCCTAATATGTACCATCTGAGTGTCGGGAAAACGACCTTTCCACTAAACAGCTAGATGTGGGCAGCTGTAACCTGCTGGTAGCAGGGCATATGTAAGTATACTGATTACCAGTTTGTTACCTGGTTAAAAAATTAACAAAGTAAATTAAACCCGCTGAGGTGCTAAAGTCGGGCTTCAGAATAGTGGCAAAAGCCAAGAAAAACAATATCTAAAATAATCAGAAACGAAAACTGAAACCCGGCAGGTAAAAACATCTCCCTTGACGAGCACTGATTCTTACATAAGGGCTCAGATCTGCCGAAAGTTCCACGTATATCTCTGTTGACTGTAGAGCTGTGATGGGGATCCGCGAAGTGAATGGTCGGAGGGCGGCAGAAATCAGAGAGCGACCTACGATTCTAGGATTGAAACAGACTTTGAGTCACATCTCAATGTTACCAACCCAGCTCCGTTGGTACCGCCAGTTGTGGCTTGGTTCACAGATCTCCATCCTTCCAGCAACATGGTTATTCCTCACCGGTTTCTTTCCTAACTCTCCTCATCCTTTTTCATGTATTCCCATATATAGCATTGATGAGCGACTACTAGAGTCAAGCTGCAATCGACGGATTCGTAAATAGCACACACTCCGTTATTGTGCTGCGGATATGGTTGATCTCCCACTGGAGTACGTTTTGTTTCTGTAACTAATTAAATATGTATAGGTCTTTTGATGAGAGCTGCATCATTAGAAGGTTTCAAGGGCACCCAGATTTTCTCCTTTCTCGCATTGCCCTGTTTTCTGCAGTTGTTTATCCTTCGCTTCAGTGAGACTCCGATAAGATCTGTCGCATTGAATATTAAATGGAGGACGACAGAACTTAGCTGGTAGTTGCACCTACCAACCCCAGTCACCGCCACTTTCTATTGTGTGGCCTTCCTTTATGGCACAGCTCACTTTCACAGCATAGTGATGATATACTGCGGTTGTCTCATCATCTTCGCGAATAATCGGTTTATATTTTGTTTACGTAAGTCCGAAAAATGCTGACTCTAGTCTCTAAACTAAAGCGGGTATCTCCGCTTATTTTTGGACGATGTCTTCTTATTTTCTTTGTAGTGCCAGGTCTGTGGATAACTTGTTTTCTGAGATATTAAAAATTAAACTGATTGTAAAATAATGCAATAAAATGTGGAATTTTAATAAAAACAAGCTAATGTCGATGAACCTCGACACAATGCGCGACTCTATCGCGAAGTATTTCGAGCACATGTTCATTTCCGTTTGTAGAAATCAACTTTAAACAAGTTGGCGTCATCCGGGTAGTGCCACGTGTTACAAATAGCCCGTGAAATTACAACACAGGTGAGAGTTAATAGACTACTGGAGACTGGAGAAAGGTGTCAAATTTTGGTTTAGATCAAGATGGTTTGTCGGGAGATTGCTTAACTGGTCAGCGTCTTAGGGAATGTTTTTGGAAAAATCGAGTTGGTGATTTGCATAAATTAGTAAGACGAAAGATGTCTACTTCGATAGTAGTGGATATAAACAAACAGATGGGGCAGCACGGACGTCTTGTTACTCCTACGGAGTACACTTCAAATGTCTAGAGGTTTTCCATAATTGAGATATAAAACCGTGAACAGGATCTAGCTGGTATGTTTAAGTTGTTCCAAACAAATTCGTGATCAGAATATAATGTCCACATTCAGTAACGTAAACCATTCTCGATCTGGCTGGAGTCAGGAGTTAGTCCTTATACCGAATCAACTTTCCTAATGTAACTGACTGTTGAAAATAATTTTTTTTAAGTTTCAAAGTAAAGCATAATTTTATTATCTTTTAAAATCCCAGTGAATGTTAAATGGGTTTTCAAAACTAATTATTCAAATTAATGTACGCACAATATTTATTTAAAAATCTAATTTTCTAAAAATGTTAAATCCCTAGACCTTGAAAAAGTTATTTATTTAACCCTAACCCTACCCTTTTCTAGGTGTCTTGTTTTTGTACATTGATGAACAGAACAATAACATTTCCGACTTAAACTGTGTTATTTTTTTACATTTGTCTTAGAAATCGGGTTTATTTTAGTTTGAAAAGCGCGATGTTCTATAGAAAAAAATAATGCAACTAAGAAATCTGAAAGATAAATTATTTAAGAAATCCAAAAAAAATAAACTATTCAGAAAGTGCTTGCGTTTTTTTTTTTCTTTTTCAAATCAAAGTGGCCACAGTCTTAAGGTACAGACAAAAGTAGATCTTTGGAGATTAATTTATTCTTTAAAATTAAGTATTTCTTCTGATTAACAAGAGATTAATAAGGATGTGTAGTTTTGCGGTCGGTGTCAGAGCCAATGAAAACCAGCAGATGACGTAAGAGGCCACCTTTCAATGAATACTTTGGCAGGTGCGGTTGAAGGTTACCTGATGAATGCCAGGTGAACCAGGTAAATCTATTTAAAAAGATGCCAAACAGAATAATACATGCAAAAGGATGTGGACTGACTGCTGTCCTGTATAGGCGATTTGTCATGAACATTCGCTGCTCCATCTGTTACGAAGGCCGTCTGCCACATCTTTATTATTATTTTGCCTTTACATGGTATATTAATCACTGTGGGGTATTATACGCTAAAAAAACAACAACAACAAAAATATTTAATGAGCGCGAGCCTAACCTTGCACGACCGACTACATTTATATTTATCGCCATATTTATTTCTAAATATGTCAATTAAATACAAAAAAATTTTTTCCGAAAACAAACGAATGTCTGACAGGCGATCGCAGCGCCACCAGGCGCCGCCGGTCTTCTCGAATAAGGAAGAAAGAAAACCGGGTTCGGGTAAAAGAAAACTTGGGGAGAAAAAGCTGGTTTTTTTCTCCTGATCCCATCAGTTAAAAAAAGGGGAAACAAAATCCGTCAGCAGCCTGATTCCGATTATTAATTAAGTTAATTAAACACAATTTCGGGTAATGTTTGTTCCGCGTTAATAAACGGGTAGAAAGTGTGTTACTGTTCGATAAACATCGCCACGGGAAATGATTAGAGCCAACGAAAACGAAGAATGGTTTTAGGAAAGTGATAAAGAAAACAGAAAACAACAATTTAGGGAGTGGGCGGATAGCGAACCGTGCCACGAGGAACAGGGCCGCATCCACACCCGCTGTCGTTAATGGTGACGGCGACGCGGTCCGAACCATACCGGCCACGTTGGTTTCTATATCCTGTAGGCCCGATCAAGAGTGCATACCTGCATTACCGAACTGTTTCCAGTCACCTGACCGTCCGATACCGGTCACGTTGGTTTCTATATCCTGTAGGCCCCATCAAGAGTGCTTACCTGCATTACCGAACTGTTTCCAGTCACCTGACCGTCCGATACCGGTCACGTTGGTTTCTATATCCTGTAGGCCCCATCAAGAGTGCTTACCTGCATTACCGAACTGTTTCCAGTCACCTGACCGTCCGATACCGGTCACGTTGGTTTCTATATCCTGTAGGCCCGATCAAGAGTGCATACCTGCATTACCGAACTGTTTCCAGTCACCTGACCGTCCGATACCGGTCACGTTGGTTTCTATATCCTGTAGGCCCGATCAAGAGTGCATACCTGCATTACCGAACTGTTTCCAGTCACCTGACCGTCCGATACCGGTCACGTTGGTTTCTATATCCTGTAGGCCCCATCAAGAGTGCTTACCTGCATTACCGAACTGTTTCCAGTCACCTGACGGTCCGATACCGGCCACGTTGGTTTATATCTCCTGCAGGCCCGATCAAGAGTGCTTACCTGCATTACCGAACTGTTTCCAGTCACCTGACCGTCCGATACCGGCCACGTTGGTTTCTATATCCTGTAGGCCCGATCAAGAGTGCTTACCTGCATTACCGAACTGTTTCCAGTCACCTGACCGTCCGATACCGGCCACGTTGGTTTCTATATCCTGTAGGCCCCATCAAGAGTGCTTACCTGCATTACCGAACTGTTTCCAGTCACCTGACGGTCCGATACCGGCCACGTTGGTTTATATCTCCTGCAGGCCCGATCAAGAGTGCTTACCTGCATTACCGAACTGTTTCCAGTCACCTGACCGTCCGATACCGGCCACGTTGGTTTCTATATCCTGTAGGCCCGATCAAGAGTGCTTACCTGCATTACCGAACCGACTGTTTCCAGTCACCTGACCGTCCGATACCGGCCACGTTGGTTTCTATATCCTGTAGGCCCGATCAAGAGTGCTTACCTGCATTACCGGACTGTTTCCCGTCACCCGACCGGCCAGAAGGTAAATCCCGTACCAGCTTCTCCAGACATCACCCTTCTACTCCTCTCACCCCTCATACGAACCTTCCAAACTCCTTTCGGTAACTGCTAAGATCTACCATCAAATTTTCACTTCTGATTCCTCTGTTAGACGATGACAATATTTTTATTGAAAAAAAAAAAACGAAGCAAAAAATATAAATATATGCGTTTTAATAACCTATCCGAACTCTCTAAAAATGCTCTCGGGGCGCTAAAATATTGAAAGTAATAGTAATTAGATAAAAACGTAAACCAAAACATAATCGGTCATTCAATCGCAAACAATAATTTAATATTAAAATAATAAGTTTTGGACATTATAATTGCATCATCCTTGCAAACAGTATAACGGGAAAATATCGCCAGCCGGGCACTCACCTCTGACCTCAGTTTTGCGCTGTACCGGACACCTCAAAAGCTCTCATCCTCTAGATCAGGGGTCACCAAACTACGGCCCGCGACGTCAGTTCATCAGGCCCGCCGACGGTACTTGCATTTGCGTGATAAAACGGATGGAACACGAGATGTTGTGAAATAAATTTTTTTAATTTTTTCATGGATAACTGACACATCATGGGCGAGAAGGCTCAGAAAAATTCCCCGGTCAAGGTGTTAATCGAGCTGGTCTCTAGGCTGTTTTCTTCACCCTTTATTATGGCTACTAAGAGAGAAAAGTGGACGCCGAGTGTCGCGTTTTCAATGAAGAATGGGGAGTAAAGTACTTCTTTGTGGAAACAAAGGACCAGATAGCTAGTTGCGTGGTATGCAGCGAAAGTGTTGCCGTTTTGAAAGAGTACAATCTTCGGCGTCACTATGAAACAAAACATCTATCAACATATTCAAAGTTACGCTCTGAGAAATATGAGTCCATGAAACGTGGTTTAGAAACTCAAAGAAATCTCTTCACGAGAAAGTTTGCTGAAAATGAATCTGTCACTCGTACAAGTTACAAAATAGTGCATAAGTTGGCAGAGCGAGGAAAACCGTTTACTGATGGCAACTTCATCAAAGAGTGCATGATGGAAGCAGCAGATGACTTGTGTCCTGAGAAAGCCGATTTGTTTGGAAGTATCAGCCTTTTGGAAAGTTCAGTTGTGCGGAGAACAGAAGAACTTGGAGAGAACATAGTGCTACGGATACGCGAGAAAGCTAGGAACTTGTTGTGGTATTCTCTGGCGCTGGATGAGTCCACTGATCTCTCGAGTACATCACAACTTCTTGTGTTCATTCGTGGTGTCAATTTGGACTTTCAGATAACGGAAGAGTTGGCATCCGTTTGCTGCATGGATGGAACAACAACTGGAAAAGACATTTTCATGGAAGTGCAGAAAACTTTGCAAGACTATAACCTTCAGTGGAATCAGCTTCGAGGTGTTACAGTTGATGAAGGAAAAAACATGGCTGGAGTGAGGAAGGGTCTGGTCGGGCAGATCAGGACTCAGTTTTGAAGATTTGCAAATTCCGGGCGCTCTGTTCATACACTGCATCATACATCAGCAAGCACTCTGTGGGAAAGACTTGGATATTTCTTGTGTGCTGAAACCAGTTGTTTCTGCTGTGAACTTCATTCGGGGACATGCACTCAATCACACCGTCAGTTCCAGGCTTTTCTTGAAGAAATTGATTCTGATTTCTGTGACTTGCCTTATCACACAGCAGTGAGGTGGCTCAGCTGCGGTAAAGTCCTGTTTCGTTTTTACAAGCTCCGAAACGAAATAGATGTTTTTTCTCACTGAAAAAGATAGAGCTGATCCACAGCTGTCAGATCCTACCTGGCTGTCAAAGTTGTCATTTTTGGTCGACATTACATCCCACATGATTGAACTGAACTTGAAACTCCAGGGAAAGGATAACCTCGTCTGTGATCTCTACAGAATCATCAAAGGATTTCGGAGAAAGCTGTCATTGTTTGAAGCACAACTGGAAGGGAAAAACTTCTCTCATTTTCACTGTTTCAAAGAGTTTTGCGCTACAATTGCTGAAGATGTCAACCTAGATTTTCCTAAAAAGATTATTTGTGACTTGAAGAAGCATTTTTTGGAGAGATTTTCAGATCTCGACAGAATTGAGAGTGATATTCTTCTGTTCCAGAATCAGTTTGATTGTAACCTTGATGATGTGCCAGTTGAACTACAGTTGGAGTTCATTGATTTGCAAGCAAATGACTTGTTGAAAGAGAAGCACAGAGAAGGAAAACTTGTTGAATTTTACCGCTTCTTACCTGATGTTGAGTTTCCGAAATTGAAGAAATTTGCCGCTGGTATGGCATCATTGTTTGGAACAACTTATGTCTGTGAGCAAACATTTTCAAAAATGAAGTATGTGAAGTCAACACATCGAACGAGATTGACTGATGAACATTTGAAAGCAATTCTCTTGATTGGATGCAGCAATTCCAAACCAAACATTGATGATATCTTGAAAGCCAAATGTCAGTTTCACAAATCTCACTAACCATTTTTGCTGCTTAGTTTGTAAGATTCGGATATGTGCACCACTAGGTCTGATGTAACTATATTTTTGCTAACGTCGCCTTCTTTGATAACTTTTTAGTAAATAAATATGTTGGTTGTCTTTGTTTTCTGTGCATTGCACGCCACTCACCCATGATTAACATGGAATGCTAAACTTAGTGTTTCGTCTTTTGTCCCAGAGCTTTCGTTCTGGCTTGCAGGTATTGAACAGAATGATTATGCGGCCCGCACTCGTCATTCTCTCAGGTATCCGGCCCACTGTGAAAAATGCTCTAAAGAAAGCAGATCAGAAAAACATCGCTTCCTTCCAGGGGGAAAAAACCCGAAACTTCACAGACAACCGGACGACGACAATTTTTGGAATGACGCGAGTTCCAGAAGTTAATCGTTAAATAGTTCGAAAGAATTTTAATAACTCTACTCGGGTGAAGAAAACAGATTTCGCAGCATCTGCAAGGTAGAGTTTAGGAATATCTCTGTTACAAGAAGAAGTCACGTCTTTAGAAGTGTTGGAGGGCGTGTGCACGGAGTTTGAGCGCAAGCGAAGCCACCCAGAATGACCGCAAATCTCGTCAAGCGACCGTTCTTGCGTTGACACGGAAACCGCTGGGTCTCGAGACAAATTAACCCCGTTCCCACCGTTCGCCATAGCCGTGATGACGTCAGTGCGGGTGCGATGTAGCTACCGTACGGACGAGTGGCTTCTCGATATATAAATCAACTATTTTACTGTTTTTTTTTTTTTTTTAATCTGGTAAAGTCCCACCTATGCTTCTGGTGATTTATGGGAACTTTATCAAGGACAATTACGGGAAGTGTAACCCTCGTAGACCGCGGTAGCTGGATGACAAGAATCTCTTGTAATTCGAAACGATAAGAGCAATAACAAAAGATCTTTTATTGGTGGAGAATTTGACGGCATTTAAAATAATAGTGTTATGTACTGCTGCTTATAAGAATCATAATAAATGAATGAAGATGTAACCACACGGGTAAAATGTTGTTATATGGTAATTAAGTGGAGAAACGTCAAACGCAAATACACATCATCAATAAGTTTTAGGTTTCAGTAGTCCACTCGATTAAAGAAAACAAATCCTCAATTTTACGCACAAGCTGATCCAAGCTAATGCACCCGGTCCATCGTCTGCTCTCATCGTATCACCGAGACCCATAGATACCGCAGTGTTTGACAACAACTATTCACATCTACCTGCGAGAGAGCTTCGCATAGCAACCTGCATGTGCAATGAAGCGGGAAACGACAGCACTTTGTAGAAGCAGGGTTACGTCACTTTACAAGTCCTGCTTGCAGAAGCCGGGAGAGCGAGGACAGGTAAGTGAAAGTTACCTTATTAACTTTTAATCGCCAGAGAGAGAGAGAGAGAGAGAGAGAGAGAGAGAGCCAAGACCGACCGCTTCTCCTCTTTTCTTTCTAAACGAGCATCGACCGGGTCTCCCAGATGTCACGTGCAGTATTGTTGCACAGTCGGCGGACTTGTAGAGTGGAGATCTATACGTGTCCCATAACCCCCATCGCTCGTCTCGCAAGCCGCTCTAAAATCTACGCGGAGAAATACTTTACTTTATAACTTTTTTTTAAAGCATAAAATACGCCATAACCTGCAGTAGAACGAGACTTATTTCCGACTGCGAGCAAATTACAGATGTCAGTCTTTCGGGTACTAACTGTTTTGCAGAGAGATTCTCTTGTTTGTTTGTTGTTGTTGTTTCTTTTTAAAGAAGAAAATAGAAAAAAAAAAATATCTGTGCTGGTTTGTTATCTACGAGGAGAGGTGTTAGCGAATAGGCTGTGAAATTCATCGCACATGGATACAGCACCCGGTCACATTCGACAGGGAACTAGCTGAACCCCGAAAACAGACAAGGGAAACAAGATAAATATCTGTAGGGATCAGGGGCCATATGTCGTAGTGAGCTGAAAATAATTAATCTTTGAATGGAGCCAAATAAATACCCTGACGGTGTGCGGAGTATATACACTCCGGGGTGCATTGAGATGATAGCTCCTGACTTTATGACCGCCTCGTGATATGTTCGCGTCACTTCTGCAGATGGGAATTCAGCGAACCCAGGTTAACAGCACGCGCCATAAAAGACGGGCTTCTTTGTAGATGTCTTTGAAATCGGAATTCATTTTGCACACCTATCAAAGCACACTTCGACAGCGACTCGGGTGTCCTTTGTTTATTTATGTGCATGCGGGTGTCATACCTGACATTCGGTTTCCAAACTTACCTGTAATCAAGAACACAATGCGGTGAAGTTCCTAGACAGGAAGCCGTTTTCGGCTGTGATATTTAAAATTTTTTTGCTTGTTTTTTTTGTGGTCTTCTATGGAGAAAAATGAAGGAAGGAAGGGGAATTCGGCAATATCCTTTAATAGGTGGATACGACCACGCTTGGTAACTTCCCCTCCATTTCTTTATTTACTAAAGCAAATGTTTAATATGAAATTGTATAGTAATAAAACATTTCATGACTTCGGTCTTTATAGCTCACGAGTGTCAGTAAATGAGTAGAGAGACTGTGTTAGACGGTGGCTTCTTCGAGATCATCTGCCAAAATAGTAATAATAATCTCACCACCACATTTAGACCTCCTAGGACCTGACTGATCCCGAGATCAAGATGAAAAGAGACGGCTTCGTATTGTAAATGGTAAATGAATTTTTGTTTATCATTGAGAACGGGCACGCCGACTATTGACGCACTCTCTGGCTTCGGCTTCAGAACGGATTTGCGTTGCATTCATGCTAAATTAGAAATCAACTGGGACAAATCTCTACGCTTGCATAATAATAATAATAATAAATAATAATAATAAATAATAATAATAAATAATAATAATAATAATAATTTAACGTTCGCTCCAATTAACGCGTGATTGTCACCTGTTTTTACCTATACTTGTGTCTACATAAAACCTTAGCAACCAACTACTGAAGTCAATATTTACTGGTGACTACTTGTTTTTCTCTGATTTTTGGAAGTTTTCTGACAATCATTAAAGATAAAAACCAAAATACTTTCACGTTCTTCAACGAGGTTTTAGATATCATATTGGAGGCATTCACAAGATATGGATATTTCTGACACGATGGAGCCTACACAATTCCCATCCGATATTGCTGCGGTATTTCCGTAACTAAGGCATCTGAAAACGCAAAGTTCAATATTATAAAATCCCCTTTATACGAAGTTCGTGCCATATTATTTTTATTTTTATTTTTTACGTTAGACGTTTGCTTTTAAAATTTGATTTTAGAACTTAGAAAAAAATAAAAGAAGAAACAAGTGAAGAGAAAGACCTTTTACTTGGCTGAATTAGTGGACAGAAATTTCCGATTTTCAATGAAGATATAAATTCTGAATTTCTATTTTCTAGTTGTAAAAACCTTCGAAGACATAAATGTAAACGTTACCCACGGTCAAAAGACAGGTTGGAATCTCTAATATTCCTGTTGTTAAACTGATTCTTGGTTTGTGCTTTAGGATTATAAGTGGCTAAGAATTCAGATAGCTGTTTCTGCTCAAATTTCCACTGTTAAGGACTTTTCAATTAACTCTGCGCACCGCTTTGTCTCGCACAATTTAGAAAATTAGAGAGCACCCGTCGGTAATTATCTACCTCTGACATCATATGAGAATTACACGGATTATGTTCAATGATCCGAGGAAGGACAGTGCGTCGTTAGCATAGTCAGTCTTCCTAATTGTACTGTTTCACTAACCTACTCACAATGGACACCAGTGAATCGATGCTCGCATCCTATTTATTGAGACCTTTGGACATTGTTATTGGACGTTTAAAAACATTTCCCGTGTAATTGCTTATGTTTACTTATCACTTAGTTAAAGCTGCGTAACAGATATTTATTTACGTTCAACGCTATTTCACTTCATACGTCGCTAATTACGCACCAGTCCCGATCTTCCGTAAATACAAATTACTACTCGCATACTTTAAATATTCGTAACATCCTTGAGCTACTAATGTAACTAAGTCGTAGTGCTCGCTAGATTTCCTTTGTTTCTTTCACTGTCAATTTCACCACTAAATTAGCAACAAAGATGTCATTTTCAAAATGGGCGTCTCGTACGCCTCACTGAACAGAAGCGATTTGTTTTCAAAATGCTGTAAGAAATGTGTGGAAAGTTTAGTAAAATAGATAAAAGACCGTTGGAGCTAAAAAGATACTTACACACGCACACAGCTTACCGTTTACATAATTATATAGATAGTACCTTTGAAAAGGAAAGTCAAAAGAGATACAGGATCAGTGAGTGAACCATGTGTTCAATAGACCACTGATATGGATGCAGATAAAATTTACTTAATGGATGTTCGTCCAACAACTGGTAAAATAATTTAATATTTCAAGTAAAACGTCAAAGCTTTGCGCAGAGTAAAAGCTGAAACAGCTGAAACCTGCTCATATTAAACAAACTATATTATGTTGGCAAAAAAATTCGGCAGCGAAGGCAAACCCAGAAACCTCCTCACCTTGCAGAATTGTATGCCATACAGTCATTACTTGATTTATCTGGGGACAAAGATCGAGTAGCAATACATGTTTCCCGATAAAAGTCGGTTCAGTTTTGATTTCCCTGACGAAAGGTTGTGTTTGGGGTATCCAAGAAAGCGCTATGCCACGGTCGGTTTTGTGCAGCACGACCATTTTGGCGGCAGCGATGTAATGATGGGGAAAAGAGATCTTGGCTGGCGGAAAAATTCCTCTTTTCATTGTTCAAGGTCGCCTGAATGTTACGATGGATGGAATTGTGAAAACGACAGTCCTGTCTTTTCATCAACAATTGCCAATAGGAATCGTGTTTTGCGAATAACAATAAAGCCGGTGCTCAGAGTTAGGGTGAATCAGTGCTTTTCTGAAGGCCAGCACAATCGCTGGAATGCACTGGTCAACAGGGTTCTCAGATCATTCACTCATTTACCGTCTCTTGTAGGGTAAGTGCATGAGGCTCAGGATACACCCTGCACAAAACCTACACAATCTGGGCCATTTGGGCGTGGCCCTGACCCAGGAGTGGCAAGCAATACTGGCTGAGGTTACATGTCGTCTCATTTTAGGAAATGCATAGAATGATACGCCAGCTGCATGCAATCTTCAGGCAGTAGCCTCACCCAGTAATGACTATGCTTATCATCTTGTGACTTCATAAGAGCCAGTAGAAATTGTGATATCATTTCTACATTAATATGTTGTACAGAAATCTATATACTAATTTGGCTAAGGAATAATTTTTTTTCATAACTTCTGTTTACTTTATATTTCTTCATAAGTGGAATTAAATGTATGATATCAAATTTCAATATTCCTAGATTCTTTGTGATCAGTATATATTTACTAGGGGCAGCAAACCGAAAAACGAAGGGCCCAAGACCGATCCTTGCTGCAGACCGATTTGGTTTGGCGAAATTCCCAGTGCATTTCTTGTCGCTCTTCCGTGCCACTCCGCGTGTTTCCTACCGCAGCTAAACAGACCGGTTCTTGTAGAAATTGTTTGCTTCGCCACCTGCTGACAATCGAGCTGGGCACCAGCCACTGCGCTCGCAGGTTTGTTGGCTGAATATTGAGTGCTCTAGATAATGGCAATTGATCAGCTACTGGCAAAAAACGTCTCCCTTCACCCGATTCTCCGGTTAACACGAGGTCATCCCTGACGATAATTCGGCTTGCTTCCTCCTTCTCCCTCTTTTGTTTAATTTAATGTTTTAACGCTTCAGTTGAGCGCGAGCGGAGAGAGAGCATAGATTTTAATTAACAGATAATTTCCAATCTCATTCACCCGTCTGAAAGCAGCCAGACATTGCGATCGATGTCTGGCGTGAAGACAGCGGGCGGCACATCGCCCACGGGTGGCTTCCTCCCTCTTCTCTGTTTGGTTAGGTTCTCGATCTGCTTCTTTTCGTCTGTTCGGAAACCTGCTCGGTGGGAGTGACTGCTTTACACTTCCACACTTCTCCCGACGATCGCCAAACATTCCCCCGTTGTCTTTGACCAGCAGAATTTCGTGCAGGGGACAGCCAGCCTGCTCGCAGAGAAGCTCGGCCAGATATTGTCACCTTTAACGCCGTGTCGAAGGAGCGATCCAACCTGGATGCCACACACACTCTCACCTGCGTAAAGCCATCGAGACCTTTGTCCGCGGCCAGGTGTCTTTTTTCTTAATAGACAGGGGAAACTTCTTCGCAGGCTTCGGATCCTTATCAGTCAGTTTTCTTACTAAGTGAGCTTTTCTTTATGGCCAGAAAGCTCTTCAGATGCAAGTGTGTGTGTGTTGTCAGACTTATAATTGATGGGAAACAGGTACCCCCTGTCTACCTTTACACACCTACCCGCCAACCCACCCACACTCCTTAAATATTACCTGAATACAGCCATAATTTTATTTTTCTAAAATATCTCAGGAAAAGTCAGCAAAAAATGTAAAGAAAATACAGGAGTGGCGTATTATGTTACATGGTGCAGGTGTAAACAACTCATTTTCATAAATATAATTTATTTTTTAAAATAAAACGTTGACTTTAAATTTACCTTAAAACTAACACAGAAATAAGCATTTAACAACGAGTTTAGCTGCTGCTTTTTGTTTGACAGAATCATTCGCACAGGTCAAGGTGACGTTGTTCAGTTTCCTCACCCAGAACGCGTGGTAATGGCTGGTTAGGACACAGAAGAGCTGACTTCGGCCAGCCTATTTCTAGTACGCCGATCACAAACAGTCATGGTAAGAAAAGTCCTTACCTACATCAAAATTACAGTGGCACCCGGATGACGCTGTTGCTACTGTACACACGGGGAGGTTAGTTTAAATAAAATGAGAAGTTACAAACATCGAGAGGGTAAGTCACCTATATATATACATAAAAGAGTGCTAAAAGTAATTCTATGACTGAATCAGGGGAAATAATTTCTAAATTAGAATTATCCCTATTATCTTCGATACACAGCTCTTGCCAATCAAATACCCTGTCAAAAGTGCTGACGCCTCTTCCTTAAAGACAAGGTTTCAGGTGTGATGTTGCGAAGCAAAACCTAGCGGAAAGTCTTAATGATGACTGAATATCTCGTAAATGTCGCTTTCAATGTTTTATAGAATGTTTTAGGCTGACATTTCGGCAAGCTCTGCTCCAACGAAGCCAGCAGTCACGTGTCAGACCACATGATTTGGCCGGCGGAGAATAATGCTAGATAATTCGCAAGTTAGACACATTCGGAATCAGAAATCGAGGTGTGTTAATAATAAAATCTCCATCAATAATTTTAGCATAAGTATATTTTTCAAAAATATTAAATTCGATAAAGCGCCATTAACCAACAGATTAATTACTTTATGGTTTATGGAGATATGACCCATGAAATTTAAATATCTTGGTACACTCCAAACTTCCCGTTACCAGAAAAATTACTGATTAAACAGAAAAAAAAAAAATGAAAATAGAGAATTTATTCGGGTTGCTCATCTTACTATTGGAACTAATTTAAATATATCTCAGCTTAGAAGTATTATTCTTACATAATTTGGTGAAAAGGAGAATTATGAAAATCCGAAAAAATTTAACGATTAAAGAGAGTAGAAATTTTTTTTTTTTATAATGGAAAAAAATTTCATCGACTTCCTGAGGATGAATAAATAATAAGCTTTAAGTTTGATGCTTTAAGAGAGAGATGATGTGGTGATGATGTCAGTACAGAGAGAGAGAGAGATGACGTCAGTAACCAGAGAGAGAGAGAGATGATGTGTGTGGTGATGATGTCAGTACAGAGAGAGAGAGAGAGAGAGAGAGAGAGAGAGAGATGATGTGTGTGGTGATGATGTAGTACAGAGAGAGAGAGAGAGAGAGAGAGAGAGAGAGAGAGAGATGATGTGGTGATGATGGTCAGTACAGAGAGACGAGCAGAGAGAGAGAGAGCTGAGAGAGATGATGTGGTGATGATGTCAGTACAGAGAGAGAGAGAGAGAGAGAGAGAGAGAGAGAAGAGAGAGATGATGTGGTGATTGATGTCCGTACGAGAGAGAGAGAGAGAAGAGAGAGGCGAGAGAGAGAGGCTAGCAAGCAACGCTCAAGTTTTATGTGCGCTCTTTGTCTGTATCTCTTGATTTATTTCACTACCTAATACAGCGATTACCAGATAAAACCTTTGAAAATTCTAAAATGAAATTTAACTACCTGGCTCTGTGTTAACGGCGTGAAGCGCGAGCGATATAGGTGGGCCATACCGCAAGTTCCGCTCGCTGTAAGCTGTCTGGGCTCGGCGCACGTGTGGAAGAAAACAACAACACGTTCCATTCGGGCTAAGAGCGCAGAAAAGTGAAATATGCCCACAATAAATAGGCTACAACATGTTGTATTGTTGTAGTTTTAATCTGAGAGCAGTGATCAGATTTTCGCTTTCATGTCGACGCGTATATAAACATTTTCTTAAAGGTCACCTGGGGCACGTGGCGGGTTCCAACCTGCGCAGAAGATCCACAACCCGCCGCTAGACGTCGCCTCTTCAGTTCCGTAAAACTGCAAGAACCATGGCAGCCTGCAGGTGGCGTCCGTCCACTCGTCTTGCCGAGCAAGCAGACCACGTGCGTGTCTTTTGATGTTTGTTCCATCGAAGCCGATCTTAATAAGTCCAATAAAATTACGTGAATATGTCAGTTATAAACAGAGTTAAAGGGGCAACGGAAAGCGACTAGAAAAAGTCTCCTGTGCATTTATTCTTTCATTGTGTGTGGATGTAAGAGATTTCATCTCTGGCGGGATCGCGGCTGAAAGTGTCGGGAAATCAGACGGTTTAGTGTCACTTCGCGGAATAATAGCAGTTTATGTCGATCACCAAAGAAATAGTCACTTTTCTCCCCACCCGCAACCTTTGAAATGTTTTGATCGACCGACACCATATGGAGTGTAGACTAGAGGTAAAACGATGTGTCTCATTAGCTACAGGTGTTGACTGAAGAGCTGGGTACGGAACGAGGCTTTGTTGTGTCTGTCAGGCCGGTTTCCCCAACACCGTGCTGTCACGAGAAATTACTCTTAGTTTTACTGGATATTGTCGGGCTTCTATACCCGTGAGCCCGTTCCATTATAAGCCTCTCTTTGTTCCGAATTTCCGCATATTTCACGCTTGGCTGAACGTCCCTTTATTATATTTAATTCATTTCGCTGAACAAAGTAACTGGAAAACAAACTGTAAAAAAAAAAAAACATATATTAGGTATATATAGGTATATATATATAGGTATATAGGTATATATATATATAGGTATATATAAATAAAAATACCTACCCAGATCTTGTTTCTTGGTGCCGTAAATTCCAAATTTTCCTATTCCACTCAGTGAGGTGCGGATTAGCATCTGCGACGGATCTCGTCGAAGGTTGAAATGTTCTTATTTTACTTAAACAAAAATTTAACTGATGAACGGCGAAACTATTCGGTAATCAAAAGAGTAATTAAGCTTGGGAAAAAATAAGAAAAGGAAAGCGCAAATAAGGTGGTCAAATTGGAATTTGGTTGTATTTTTCTGTTGTCCTACTTTTAATATTCTGTACCCTACTAAAGGTTTCCCGTCCACGTGGAAGCCGGCTCACCATCTCGGCTAAAGTTCGTATGGTTTACATTTTATTTGTTTGCTAGAAATCTTTTGATTCCTTATACAATAGAACCGAACGAGTAGCGTCATAAATTTTACTTCCTGTATTAAGATCACATCTGTAGTACCGCACACTTCCAACCGTGACCGTAATCTCGACTGCAGCAGTTTCCATCTCATCAGCGCCGCGAGAGAGAAATAGAATAATGACTCCGTCATTACCTCTCGTGCGTGCGCGCGCGCGCGCGTGTGTGTGTGTGTGGGTGTGTGGGGGGGGGGGGCTGAAACAACAATGTCAACAGACTGACAAGTTTCTAAAATTAGTTAACAGGGTGAAACACTTAAACCGCGTAGTGGGAAGTATTCCATTTAAAGTCTTCCACAGAACTAACGCTGCTCAGTGGTTAAGTAAAACCGAAACAGAGCTAAAGAGCCTTCTCGAATGCAACGCTACCACAGCTCTCCTCTATATCCATCTCAAGATCTCTCTCTCTCGAACCATCT